>CAUYPK010121080.1:0-59288 GCA_963574355.1 Loris lydekkerianus
GGGAACACTTCTACACTGCTGGTGGGAATGCAAATTAATACATTCCTTTAGGAAAGATGTTTGGAGAACACTTAGAGATCTAAAAATAGATCTGCCATTCAATCCTATAATTCCTCTACTAGGTATATACCCAGAAGACCAAAAATTACATTATAACAAAGATATTTGTACTGGAATGTTTATTGCAGCCCTATTCATAATTGCTAAGTCATGGAAAAAGCCCATGTGCCCATTGATCCACGAATGGATTAATAAATTGTGGTATATGTACACCATGGGATATTATTCAGCCTTAAAGAAAGATGGAGACTTTACCTCTTTCATGTTTACATGGATGGAGCTGGAATATATTCTTCTTAGTAAAGTATCTCAAGAATGGAAGAAAAAGTGTCCAATGTACTAATCCCTAATATGAAACTAATGTATGGCTTCATATGAAAGCTATAACCCAGTTATAACCTAAGAATATGGGGAAGGGGGAGAGAGAAGGGGGAGGATGGGAGGAAGAAGGGTGATTGGTGGGATTACACCTGCAGTGCATCTTACAAGGGTACATGTGAAACTTAGTAAATGTAGAATATAAATGTTTTAACCCCTTAACTAAGAAAATGCCAGGAAGGCTATGTTAACCAGTGTGATGAAAATAGGTCAAACGGTCTATAAAACCAGTGTACGGTGCCCCACGATCGCATTAATGTACACAGCTATGATTTAAAAAAAAAAAAAAGAAGAAAGAAAAAGAAAAACAATCTAATCCCAAAACTAGCAGAAGAAAATAAATAACCAAAATTAAATCAGAAATAAATGAAATTGAAAACAAAATAATCATTCAGAAAATTAATGAAACAAAAAGTTGGTTCTTTAAAAAAAATAAATAAAATTGATAAATCATTGGCCAAATTAACCATAAACAGAAAAGTAAACTCTCTAATAATCTCAGTCATAAAAGAAAAATGGAAATAACAACAGGTATCACAGAGATACAAGATTATCTTGGACTACTACAAGGAAACTCTATACCCAGAAATTTGACAATGTAGAGGAAATGGACCAATACCTGGAATCACACTCACTCCCTAGACTTAACCAAGAAGAAACAGATCTCTTGAATAGACCAATATGGAGCACTGAGATCAAAGACACAATAAAAAAATTCTCCAACAAAAAAATGCCCTCAATCAGATGGCTTCACATCAGAATTCTATCAAACCTTCAAAGAAGCTCTTATACCCATGTTGCACAAACTATTCCAAAACATTGAGAAGGAAGGAACCTTCCCCAGCACTTTCTATGAAGCAAACATTACCCTGATACCCAAACTAGGAAAAGACCCAACTAAAAATTAGGAGAACAATAAGCCAATGTCACTTATGAATACTGATGCTGAAAGGACCAAACTGACTCCCATTTTGTTAAAACTAACTCCATTTTGTCTCACAGCCTTCACTGACCCCACTTTGCCCTGCAGCCTTCAATTTGCAGTTGCATACCAAAGGTGATAGGTGCAACCTGCTTGCATACCAAAGGTGATAGGTAACCTGCTTCCTCCCCCACCCCTGGCTCCAGTGTGTCTGTCCCTAGCAATAACGGCACCCACCCTCAGCCCCAGTAGTAGTAAATCTTTCCCCTAAGCAATCAGCCCAACTCAAACATTGTTTAGGTCCCTAAGCCCCTATCCCTCCTCCCCCTTTTCCTTTCTGTATCCTTAAAACTGCTCTTCCCTCTGTGGTCAGGGCTTCTCTGCCCTCCTGCTGAGTCAGGAACAAGAAGCCCAAATCCAGGTCTGTAAATAAACCACCTCTTGCTTTTGCATCGGACTTGGTTTTGGGGTGATTTATGAGGGGTAGCCCACAACCTGGGCACAACAATGCAAAAATACTTAGCAAAATCTCAGCCAACAGACTATAGCTACATATTAAAAAAATTATATATCATGATCAAGTAGGCTTCATCCAAGGGATGCAAGGCTGGTTTAACATATTCAAATCCATAAATATAATCTGCCACATCAGTAGAAGCAAAAACAAAGACCATATTTTCCACTCAATAGATGCAGAAAAAGCATTTGATAAAATTCAGCATCCTTTTCTAATTAGAACACTGAAGAATCTAGGCAAACTACATATTCGATGTAACTCCCATTAAAACACCAACATCAGACTTTGAAGAAATGGAAAAAATAGTGTGGCTGAGGCAATTTTTAGTGATAAAAACAAAGCTGGAGGCATCAGTTTGCCATGCTTTAGGCTATATATTACAAGTCCAAAGTGATCAAAGCAGCACGGTATTAGCACAAAAATAGAGACATAGACATTTGGAATTGGATAGAAAACCAAGATATAAAACAATCTTAAAGCCATCTGATCTTTGATAAACCAAACAAAAGCAGACACTGGGGAAAAGAATCCCTATTCAATAAATGGTGCTGGGAGAACTGGATAATCACATGTAAAAAGACTGAAACTGGACCCATACCTTTCACCACTTACAAAAAATTGATTCAAGATGAATAAAATAATTAAATCTAAGGCATGAAACAATAAAAATCCTAGAACAAAGTGTGGGGAAAACTCTAAGATGTCTGCCAGGAGAAAGATTTTTTGAAGACTTCTGTGGCAATTGCAACAACAAAAATAAACAAGGGTGGGTGGGGCCTGTGGCTCAAAGGAGTAGTGCGTTGGCCCCATATGCTGGAGGTGGCGGGTTCAAACCCAGCCCTGGCCAAAAACTGAAAAAAATAAACAAATGAGACTTAATTAAACTGAAAAGCTTCTGCACCACTAAGAACACAAAAATCAAAGCAAATAGACAACCTTCAGAATGGGAAAAGATATTTGCATGTTAAGAATCTGACAAAGGCTTGATAACTAGAATCTACCAAGAACTCAAATTAATCAACAACAAAAAAAGAATAATCCCACCTACTGCTGGGCAAGACAAGAACGGAATCTTCTCTGAGGATGACAGACGAATGGCTAACAAACATATGAAAAAATGCTCATTGTCCCAAGTCATCAGAGAAATGAAAATCAAACCTATTCTAAGATATCACCTATCCACATATCACAAAGTCCTAAAGTTGCAGATGCTGGTGTGGATGCAGAAAAAAGGGCAGTTTTATACTGTTGGTGGGACGGCAAATTCCTACAGCCTCTTTCAAAAGAAGTATGGAGAATCCTCAAAGAGCTCAAATTAGATCTTCCATTTGACCATGAAATCCCACTACTAGGCATCTACCTGGAAGAAAAAAATCCTTTTATCATAAAGACATTTGCACTAGATTGTTTATTGCAGCTCAATTTACAATCACCAAGATGTGGAAACAACCTAAATGCCCATCAACTGAGAAATGAATTAATGAACCGTGGTATATGCATACCATGAAATACTATTCAGTCATAAAAAAATATGATGACTTCACATCTTTTGTATTAACCTGAATGGAGTTTAAATACATTCTTCTCAGTAAAGTATCATAAGAATGGAAAAGCAAATATCTAACGTATTCAAAATATGTATTTTTTTTCTTTTTTTTAGTTTTTGGCCAGGGCTGGGTTTGAACCTGCCACTTCCGGCTTATGGGCCCGACGCCCTACCCCTTTGAGTCACAGGCGCTGCCCCAAACGTATTCAATATTAATATGAAGGCAGTAGACCATCTAATACATGCCCACATAGAAGAAAAACTCATTTCAAGTTGGGGAGAGGGGAAGGGGGATTTTAGGGTGCTCCCACTTAATGGACACAATGAGGGGGTCATATGGCACACCTTTTTGGTACAGGACACAAGTACAAGAGAGACTCTACCTAACAAATTCAAATATTATGACCTGGTTGTTTGTACCCTCATTATTAACCTGAAAATAAAAAAATAAAATAAAACATAAGCCCACATTTAAATGTATTCCTAGTTTAACTCTCATTTAGTCAAATTCTAGAAGTGTCTACAGCCAAGCAAAAAGAGGGAATACTTGATGGAGGTAAGTTGGAGTGAAATGAGATAATGATTTATGAAGTTAAAAATGTTTTATTTTTGGAAATTTTACAAAAATGTATTTTCACACAAATACATTATTACAACCCTTCCTGGGGCCATAGAAGGGGATTTTGCAGGTGAGAAGCCCTGAAACTTAAACTTCATTAGTTTCAGGATAAATCCTTTGTTTAAACTCCTAGGCCCATCCCTCTTCGTTTGAACTACTACTGCCCTATTACTCGATTGCCTTTTAAACAGAACTCCTTGAAAAGAGCTGTCATACTGCTGGCTCTCCTTTTTCTCCTTCCATTTTGGTTAGAATTCCCACCTTTCAGCAAAAACTACTATTAAAGTGGTGATTCCTTAACCTCATTGTATTTGACCTATGAGTGGCATGTGACATCCTTCCTGGAGCATGCTGGAAGTGAAGCATCCCTACCTGAAACATAGCCTTCCCTTGACTTGTAGGACATGACTCACTCTGGGTTTTTTCTCTGTATTAACAGTCACTGGTTGCTCTTGGGTCTTCTTCCCTTCTTCCTGACAGCCATTTGTTAGAACACTCTGGAGCTCAGTTTACCAATCTCTCTTCTCATCTACATTTCCTCTCAGTATATCTTCAGCCTGTCTCATGGCTTTATGAACCATCTATTCACTGATTACACACACACACACGGCTTTATGAACCATCTATTCACTGATTATACACACACACACACACGCCAAAAAATATGTACATGTTACCAAACCCACAACAGGGGTTCATGTTGCTTGCTGCCCAGAAATCCAATTACTGAGACAACCAGGATTATCAAAGAAGTAAGAATTTATTGCAGGAGACACATCTGTTGGGAGGCACAGACTGCCTCGAATCCCCTTCTATGACCACTAGGGTCAGGGGAGGTTTCTGCAGGTGAAAATGAATAATGCATGAGGGGAGTGGACATTATTACATGTTTGGGGTGGAATGCAGGGCATGTGAGTGCAGTGAGAAATCAGGCTGGAACATACATCCCATGAACAAAAAATGGTGTATTATGTTCCTCCCAGGGCAAGGGTTTTAATATCATAAAGAGGAAGGGGTTAATACTAGTAATACTACTATTCATTTAGCCTTGTGCATGGGCTCAGTGGGTCCTTGGGCACAATCTGTGGAGGTTTATACCTATCTTGTCTTTTCCGGACAAACAGTGGTGTGAGGCTCTGTAGTTATCTCATGGCTGCAAGAAGGTTCTGCTGTTCCTGGTAAAGAAACTCAAAAGGGCATTCCCTGATGCATTTAGCAGTACAACAGAAAGTTACAAAGTTAGTAAATCTTACTGGCCTAGGAACTTGAAATGTAAGAGAACTACAAAAAATTATTTTTAAAATTTTTTTTTGCTTATGGAGCTGGTTAATACACATTTTAAGAAAGAAAAAAACCATTAAATTCGTAATACTCAAGTCATGTTTGAGTTTTGCAATTACCAGAGGTGCTCAATGTGACCTGTATTTCATCTTTTGTTATTGCTATATATTGAGCATTACAATTTTAATACAATTTTTCCTTTTCCTTTGTATATACATGTACATACACACATATATAGTTCGTTCTTCTCTGAATTCCAGACTTTCCTATCCAACTACCTAGTAGCATCTTTACTTGATTGCCCAATTAATCATAACATAACAACAGCAAAAAAACAAACTCTTGATTCCCAATCACCCATTTTGTTTCTCCAGGAACTTGGTAAATGGCCATTTTCATTCTTTCATTTGCACAAGACTCCTCTCTCTTTTAACTCATTCCTCACCCTATTAGCAAATCCTGTTGACAATTTTTCTCCCTGACTTTTCATGTCATCTTTTTTATTGTATCAGCTTGAATATTGTGTGATTCTTTCTGCCAGGGACTAGGCAATAGACCGGGATAGAACACATTTGCTCTGCTCTGTATTTCCCAGCCCCCTCAAAAGAAGGAAAGAGAGAGGGGCAACCATTATAATATCTTTCTCTCTTTTTATCAAAACATATATGGTTCACTGCCACATTAGTCCAGATAAAGATGGGGGTAAGAATAGTTAGGATTTCAAATGTTCAGCATGTAGGTTTTCTACTTGTATGCCAATCCATACTAACCTTGTTCATTAACAATGCAACTATGTTGATTTAACTTTGTGGCTTATGATTATAACAATAAAATTTATACTAAGTGTATAAATTAAAATTAAGTTAAAATTTTTTAATTAGCATAATATTCTTGAATCTGATTATTAAGTAGATAGAAAACATCTGTTGTTTATGTTTGAATCCAGGAACAATAAGAGTTGGAAATTGGTTAATTGAAAATCCAATGAACTTTTAACATCTCAAGTAGATAATTTTTACATTGGGGAGATATACTTGAATTTCAGGACTTAGATATTTTTATTTCTTTTCATTGAAAACTGCACTAAATATTAAGTATCTACTTTTACAATAAACAAATATAGTAAAAGTAACTTACACTAAAACAAAACACACTTTGACAATCCATTACTGTTTGGGACAGTTTTAAAGTTGCCTTTCTGCCATCAAAACATAAAATTCTCAAAATAGTCCATAGATGCATAAAGACTATGAATATACAATACCATAGCCTGTAACTAATTCATATAAATCTAATAGGATTTATTAAAATCACATGCATCTAAAGTATTTTCGAATAAAACAAATGTTTTTGAAGAAAAAACTTTATCAATGTCTTCAAAAGTAGATTTTGTTTGGGTGGTGCCTGTGGCTCAAGGAGTAGGGTGCTGGTCCCATATACTGGAGGTAGCGGGTTCAAACCTGGTCCTGGCCAAAAACTGCAAAAAAAAAAAAAAAAAAAAAGAAAAGTAGATTTTGTTTCATAGACAATCTATCATAAAAATGTTTAAATATTTTTGTCATAACTTTAAAAATTGTTTTTAGAAAGTTATGCATTTTTAATCAGCCATACTATATTGCATATTTTTGACTTTTAAACATTTATAAATGACCAATATAGTACCTGTGAATTAATTAAAG
Organism: Loris lydekkerianus; assembly: GCA_963574355.1. NCBI lineage: Eukaryota > Metazoa > Chordata > Mammalia > Primates > Lorisidae > Loris > Loris lydekkerianus. The sequence goes on from CAUYPK010121080.1 coordinate 7,003, forward strand.
TCCTAATAAAACCTAAAGTTTAACTACAATTAAGTAGATTTCAGTCCTTTGACAGAATAGTGATTGGTCAGGTGATACAAGTATAGGACCTTGGACTTAAGGTAAGGAATGTGGATTTTATTCTCATAGCATTGAAAAGTCAAGGAGAGGTATGATCTGATTTATATATACATATGTACTTATAATATAAAAATATATATGAAATACATAAATATTAGCACTGTCCATCAATTGAGAATGATTTTGAGGAGACTTTAAATATTTGCATATAGATTCAGAAGACAAGGTATGTCCATTATGAGGTAATGCTAAAGGTATTTTTGCATATATAAGTTTTGTGATTAGCTTAACAAAATTCCCAACCCCAGAGAAGAAAAACATATAGCCACTAATGCTTTCAGATTGGCACTAGAATGCACAAAGCATTCACCAGGCAACAGTGAAAACAGTTGAAAGAATTGAAATTAAAAAAAAAAATCCTATTTTTTAATGTATGTGGTTTTGAAGTGTAGTTTTTCAAAATTATGATTCTTAAGAAAATCTGACAATGCAGAATCATCTTTATTGAGTTTTACAAATACGCTTTTTTTTTTAAAAATCATTTAAGTCTAAGGTCATTATAGGAATAACCATTAGGAATCTGTGTATGCCTTTGCTATCACTCCTACTAAAATCCCCACCGGATAGGTTATTCTAAAAATGAATACCAGGACAACAGGTTTTTCTTGAGGAACACCTGTGATTTCTCCTTTCTGATAACAAGAACTAGATACAACAGTACTTTATTTCCTTTTTTATACTGGCTACTGATAATTTGAAACTCAGCCATAGTAACTGAACGACTGTTAGTGTTAGCATGTTGGCCTTTATATTTACTACTCATTGTATTAGAATGTGTTGGCAAGAAGACTCAAACTCCATTAATAGGTTTGTTGTAAATTTAACCACTAGCAAATTTTATAGCTATTATCTACCTATTCTCTATTATTGTCAATAAACCAAAATATACTTTTTAGTCTTTCTGTGAGGTGATGTTAACAGTTAAGAATATAAGCAAATATGAATATTATGGGCTATTAATTTAAAAACCTTTTTGTAACAATAGGAAAGTGAAGAGCATTTTCCTGGCACAGCACATGTACACAGAAGTCAGGGTCATTCTTATTACTAATTATCAATATTATTTACATACCTTGCCTGGAATCTTGGTACTTTTTGCTTTTCATGTTAAATATTTATGTCTGGATGTCAAGAAAAGTATAATGTCTGAAAAAAGGCCTACAGGACAGCTTGGAAAATGGCATTTATGTTCAACTATATAGGTAGATGTTTTCAACGAGAAATTATGAAACACAACTTTTTTTTTTTCTTTTTTGATCCCCTGTAGGGGTGCACCATTCCTGGAAATACTGCAAGAACAGGTCAATGCATAGAGTGGATGGAGCAAGCTCCTATTCCAACTCCCTGCTCCCAAAATCCATTTAATATACTGTCCTTGGATAGAGGACATATCAGGTATTAAACTGAAAAGAACAGATAACTACACTTCATCTTAAACAAAGGCCAAAAAGCAAAGAAACACTTTTAAACAGACAGTTTTTCTTGTCAATAATTTCTAAAGTAAATTATGTTTAATGGTTTCTCAAAGGCTAAACTCTGATTCATTTCTTTTCCATATGACAGCTTTTTCCTACTAAATCTTTCTCCTTAATGGCTACCACAGGACTCCTAATCAAATACTGAGTAAGCTAAAGCCTCGTAGTAGGAAATCCCTTTAAACTTTTGCCTTATGGGGGCTGGGCATACACGCCAAAGTGCTGAACACAAGAAACAAGTGCTGTTCAAATCTACTGAACAAGTGAAAATAATTACATTGTAAATACTTTTTTACTTAGAGCATTTGTTTTAAAGTATGTATTACTGACATACAAGCTAGAAGGGGGTTTGTCTTGCTGCTAAGGGTCAGAACCAAACTTAAGCCCTCCAGCCTTTTTATACAAGTGTAAATTAAAAAAAGAATGTCTAATTTTTTGACAGGTATATTTTCACTATAGCTATATAAAAGATGTATCTGATAAATATATACACTCACGTGTGTGTTTACAGTGGAAACCTCCATAGCTGACCATCTCCTTAAGCTGACCTTATCTTCACAGACCAGCCATGCACCACATGTACTGATCAGTACAGAAGGCCTAGTTCTGTATGTTGACCAACTCCATATTTTGACCAGTTTGTTACAGTCCCTTGGGTGGTCAACCTACATAGGTTCTACTGTGTACATGTTTGTATCTGTATATAGGTATATTTTATTATATGCCAAATCTGTCATACTATAATACAGATTATATGCCAAATCTGCAATACTGTAAGTCTAAACTGTCACCAGACATCACTGAAAATTTCAATCCCACTACCAGAACCCACCCCCACACTTCTGATGCTGTTATGCTGCTTTGCGTATTTTATTTACTACTTTCTAACCAATCACATGATTTATTTATTGTTTGTTTTTGTTGTCTTCCATTCCTACTAGAAGGTGAGTGTAATTGAAAAGAATGAATTTTTCACTCTTTGAAAGAAATATTTCTTACACTTTCAGTTTTTTTTTATTTATAAAAGATCTCAATGTTAATGCTATCAGTTTCAAATATGTGTATGTTAAATTGCTATTATAAAACTTATAAGGTTTTTATGTCCTGTAAATGAATGTGCATTAAAGGTAGAATGTATAGGTATAAAATTTGGAAAAATAATCCACTGAAATATCCCATCTCTTTTATTTCCCTTCTTTTCAAATTATTATCCTAATTTCTAGCCTGAAAATTTAGAAATCTAAGAAGTAAGCCAAAGGACTGTGAGAGATTCTCTGACAAATTGCTTAAACTTAACCCACAACGTTTTAATAGTTTTTGTATTATTGTTTTCAAGGCTTCCTCATTTGTTTTTATTTTTCTGTAACTGAGTTCTAGGTGGTTGAGATATAATTGACTTCCAGGGAATGTATTAGTTCACTGATGTATATTCCAAATACATAGAACAGTGTCTGCCATGTAAGTGCATAACTAACTGCTGATTGGTTTAGAGTCTTAAAAAGATAAAAAATAAAATAAAATTTTATCACTTTGGCCAGGTGCAGTGGCTCACACCTGTAATCCCAGCACTCTGGGAGGCTGAGGCGGGCAGATTGCCTAAGCTCAAGAATTGGAGACCAGCCTGAGCTAGAGCGAGACCCCATCTCCAAAAATAGTCAGGCATTGTGGCGGGTGCCTGTGGTTCCAGCTACTAGGGAGGCTGAAGCAAGAGAATTGCTTGAGCCCAAGAGTCTGACGTTGCCGTGAGCTATGATGCTACCACACCCTACCAAAGGTGACAAAGTGAGACTGTCTCAAAAAAAAAAAAAAAAAAATTATCACTCTATTCAGAATCTAAGTATCTTTGGTAAAGAATATTACTCTCAACAGTTTTATAGGAAACACATTTATGGCCATGTCTTTTCAATTCTTGGCACTCTACTTACTTAATTTTTCTTCCCAATTACTTCAATTAAATAATAATGGCTTTTATAAGTCAAAGCATTCACTCAAAACATTTAGAGAGTTGCTCAACTTTACACTGTTCCCTTTCTCATATGCAGTACTTAGTTATTTCTGTACATTATATAGTGAATGACAAAAAAATTAAATATCCATTTCTGGAATATTTTTTCAGAATATTGCATTTAAAATTTATAGTTGTGACTAGTATTAAACAGAGGAGAGTGAAAACACATGGCGCTATTTATATACACAGTGTATTTGTATTTATAAAATCTCATAGTCCTTGATGACTCATAAATTCCAAACACGTTTCTAGTGCCTGTACCTGAAATAGTTACTGATATGTAGTACTGTCAGACATTAAAAGGATAAAGCCCATCAAAAGGAAAGACTCTGAATGGCAAACAGCTTCCTTTTCTTCATGTACCTGCTTCTTCCTAAATTGTCCTGTTCTTACACTTCCTTAATTATCTTCCTTGTGCAGTTACTGACAGCTGGAGGGCACTGACATCAGAGGAGAGAAGAAAGAGGACTCTAAAAGGAATCTGCATGGAGAGAGAAGGTACTAGCTAGATCTGCTGGACTCTATAAAACTGCAAAGTATGTCATAGCCTCCCCTCTTCATTCTTTTCTCACCTACATGCAAGTTCCGTGGTATCTCTAATTATCCTAATTTACTACAGTTCTTCACTTTCCCAAATGCTCCATTTTAGAAATGTCTTCTTCTCTTCTCCCTGATCATCAAAACACTAATTCCCTTAGTAACTTCCACTCTCCTGATAAAGAATTAGAGGGAAATTATGAATTTAATTGTATAAATTATGATTATTTATAATAAATTAGTTCACTTACTAACTTAAAAATTCATTTTATTAATTTATTAGTTCAGTCATGTGAACTCACTATCTACTAAACACTTAAATGCCTGTACTACTAAGTGTACAGAAATGACTAAAATGCATTCTTTTTTCAAGAACTCAACAGTTTAGTAGAAATAAATGATACACTTAACTTTCCTTAAGACAGTATTGATTTTAATGGAAACATTTGTTCACAGATCCTATTACACTGGGTTTCACAATATGTTTTCAGAGGCTGCTGTGGGCAATGTGGGAGACATTTTATGCCACACCACATCTTGCATGTTTTGAGCCTGTAATTCTGAATTACCCAAAGATTCTGTGTAAACTAGTTGATGTATGTCTCTGCAAATGCTACCATCTCTATGTACAATGCCCTACCCTTCTTGCACAATTCTTTCCATTCTTCAAAAGTCAGCTCTGATGTTAACACTTTGCAGAAACCTTTTTATTATCATGCTCTTAATTCTATTTTTCAAGCTAAATCTGCACCTTATATGTCACTGTGTTGTTTAAGCCTATCTTCTCTTCCAATCTGCGAGCTCCACATATATAGATCAGGAATCATTTACCTCTCAGTGGGTCCACAGTAAGGAGCTCAACAGGTAAAACTGAATGAAATTATTAAAGACCTAATATTGCTCTGCCTTCTTAAACAGATGGTGAAATCAACCCTTTTTATCTTTTATAATTTTTAGGAACAGGGTCTTGCTATGTTGCCTAGGGTGGTCTCAAACTCCTGGCCTCAAATGATCCTTCCACCTCCGTCTCTGGATGTTGCTGAGATTACAGGTTTGAGCCACAGTACACGTTTTTAGTATGTCAATTATCATTGCAGGTTATGAATGATTGTACAACAGTGTATTAATTTAGCATTTGTCTCTGCTTGCCCTGAAAAAGATGATCAAAGATTTCTATTTTAGCCTAGTTCATCTCTGCTTTTGATTCTATTTTACTTTTTTCTACCTGAATGCCAGTATGTCAACTTTCCAGCTTCTTTCTGGTGTTAGTGTGCCTACTTTTAACAACCCAGCTGTTTGTTCTCTTTTCCTTTTTTCAAATTACCATGTTCTAATTTCTAGTTTAGGAACTCAAAAGACCTGAGTTTATCTAAATAAAGGAAGCAAAAGTCATACAATACTTGTGCAATACTGTAATACAAATTGTACAAGATTGGCTCACAAACTATGTATTAATTTTGTATTTACTATTCCCTTGAAGGCTTTTATACTTGTTTTCATTTACAACTGGGTTCTAGGTGGTTGAGATAACTGGAACCCTGACTTTCATTTAAGCTGGATGTTATTCTGAGTATTACACTGTTTCACCTTTTACGTGCAGTTATATAACACAAGGGTTCTACAATTATAGTATTTAACATGTTTCTTTGAAATTGACACATTAACATCTAGATCTTTTATAAGTTAAAAATGTTTAGTAATGTAGGCAATATTCTTCTTGTAGAATTCCACACACACTTTTAAAATTTTCTTCTTTTCATTTTGGAACATCAAGAAAGATATTCTAGAACTGACTTTCATCTTTTTGGAAAACTATGTAATGTAGTAGTCACTATTATTGAACACTTTGTATGAATCAGGCACTGGGCTCAGCATATGAATTACCTCATGTAATCCTCAAAATCATAAGGCAAGGGTGGCCCCTGTGGCTCATTGAGTAGGGTGCCGGCTCTATATACCAAGGGTGGCGGGTTCAAACCTGGCCCCGGTCAAACTGCAACAAAAATATAGCTGGGCATTGTGGCGGGCGCCTGTGGTCCCAGCTACTCTGGAGGCTGAGGCAAGAGAATTGCCTAAGCCCAAGAGCTGGAGGTCGCTGTGAGCTGTAATGCACAGCACTCTACAGAGGGCAACAAAGTGAGACTCTGTCTCTTAAAAAAAAAAATCCGTAATGCAAAATCTTCAAAAACTTATTTTCAAGTTATGTTTTGCTCACTATTCCTTGCATTTTTGGGGTAACATTTTTATTGTTACATAATTCATTCCATACAACTGACCATTAGTGTCATCTACCCATATCCCCCCAACTAGCCCTAGCCCTAGTAAACTACTAATATATTTTCTGTCTCTATAGATTTGCCTATTCTGGACATTTCACATAAATGGAATTATATAGTATGTGGTCTTCTGCGTTTGGCTTTTTTCACTTATTATTTTTGTTTTCAGTGTTCATCAATGTTGTAGCATTTATCATTACTTCATTCCCTTTCTTCACCTAAAACTTTTTTTACTGTGGTAAAATACACCTATCTAAAACTTGTCATCATAATCATTTTTAAGTGTACAGTTCTCCAGTATTAAACACATTCATACCATTCTGCAACCATCATTACCATCCATTGCCCGAACTCTTCTCATTTTGCAAAACCAACTCTACTAAGAGTGTATAAAAATTCCAATTTCTCCATGTCCTTGCCCACATTGGTTATTTTCAGGGTTTTTTTTTTTTTTTTTTTTTTGATAGTAGCCATCTAAAAGAGTATGAGGTATAGTTCTGGTTTGCATATCCCCAATAATTAGTGAAATCAAGCATCTTTTTATGTGGTTTTCATATCTCTGGAGAAATGTCTATTCAAGTCCTTTGTCCATTTTTAGACTTAGTTGTTTTTTGTAGCTTTTGAGTTATAGAAGGTCTCTTTTTCCTGGATATTAATCTTGAATTAGATGATCTGAAAATATTTTCTCCAATAGGTGCCTATTTGACTCTGTTAGTATCTTTTGATGCACAAAAGTATTTCATTTTTGTGAAGTCCAATTTCCTTTTGCTTTTTTTAACCTGTCTTTAGTATCTCTTTGACATCCAAGAAGACATTGCCAAATCCAATGTGGTAAAGCATTTGATTTTCTTTCTTCTAAGAGTTTTATAGTTTTAGTTCTAACATTTTGTTCTTTGATACATTTTAAGTGTATGTCTGTATATGATGTTAGGTAAAGGTCTTTTAAATGTGAATATCTAGTTTTCCAAGGACTATTTACTGAAAAGAGGCTGTCTGTTTTCCATTGAATTTCATAAAACCCTTGCAGAAAATCATTTGACCATATATGTGAAAGTTTATTTCTTCTCTGTTCTACTTCACTCGTCTATATAGCTGTCTTTATACCAGTACCACATTGTTTTGATTATTGAATCTTTGTAGTAAATTTTGAAATTAGGAAGTGCAGGTCCTCTAAGTTTGTTCTTCTTCAAGATTATTTTGTCTATTTGGGGTCCCTAGAGATTCCATACAAATTTTAGGATAAATTTTTCTGATTCTACATTACTGACATTTTGATAGGTATGACACTGAATTTGCAGATCACTTGAGGGTAGTAATCTTAGCAATACTGTCTTTTAATCCACAACAGGGAAATAGATTTATTTGTGTTTTATTTCTTTTGGCAAACTTATGTGGTTTGCATTACATAAGTCTTTCCCCATAGTTAATTCCTATTTATTCTTTCTGGTCTTGTTTCAGGTATTTGGTCTAAGACTGAGGAAACATTAGGTAGTTACAATGATAAATTCTACACTACAGCAAGGGAAGTGCACTCAACATAGTAATTCATTTTAACATTAATTTTCTTTAACGAAATTTATAAGTTTAAGAATACCTAAAAATTCTACCTTACATTACTCCTCCTTGGAGAAAAGGTGATCACCATCATACCAAGTGATAGAAATTCTAACAATAAACAATTTAAAAAATAATTTTGACCCTGGATTGTACTGAGGAAATGTTTTCACTTCTTTTCTGACTAGAATAGTTTCTAAAATCTCGTCATCTGTTACCACAATCTAAACGTCTTTAGATATAAAGACGTTTAAGAAAGTTTTGAGAAAATTCTAGGTGACCATTTTGACATGCTTGAAATCTGGAGTATAAGTCTTATTTTCTTTGAAAACGCTCTTGGGTAAGCCTTTGGTTTTCTTTCGGAAAAAAAAGTGCTGAGGGTCAAAAAAAAAAAGGGGGGGGGAATTAATTAGCACTTCGACCACCTACCTAAAGAAAAGTGAAACTACTTTTTGACGTTAACGGTGAAGAAAGTTACATACAGAAATATGCTTGTGGAAGTTGTTCTATTATAATTCCTGTAATTCCAAACCTGGCGAGAGATAGCTACACGTGGGATAACTCACAATCAAGACAGCCATCCTTCTTCGCGAGTCCTCAAAAAAGGTAGGTGATGTGTGATTTCTCGTTTGTCTCCTCGGAAACCACAGGCTGACAAAGACCCATCCGGACAGCAGGATGACAGCCAGATTAGCGCCGGCGTTCTGAAGGTGACGTGTGCGCCTGCGCACGTTTATCGCGGCGAGAGAAACCCAGAGACCCGGATGGAAGACGCAAAGACGCGCTGTTGCCATGGCAACTTAGTCGTGGTTGCCAAGGGAGCAGGTGCTGGGTTCTCCCTTTCCTCATTGCCAGAGCTTAGAAAGAGGAGGAGAAAGACTTCTCCCTACCATCTCTGTGAACCCATCTGCTGCATCTTTCACAGGCAGGAGGGGTAGTAAAGGGAGGGAAGGGAAAGACGATGCGGAAAGATTTATGGTGGGAGAAAGGGTGAAAGGTATAACCGTCTAGTAGCTGGGAGGGTAAGATGGGCAAAAAGCGAGGGAAGAGACGGTCTGTGGGCACCTTGTCGTCCGGGCCCACCGAGCCTGGCCCTGACGGGGAATCCTGGCAACGCCTTGCTTCATTATGGTGTATGAGGGAGACCCTTCTGAGAGTAGCTTAGGCTCTCTAAATTTTTGTCATAATCTTTACCATCTCAAAGTTCTCGAACGTGGAAAATAATTTTATCCCGGGGAGAAAAAGTCACTCCTGAAATAGTAGCTTCCATGAAGAGGCTATGGCATTTATTCATTTAGTTGGTGGTAACTTGGGGTTCTGAATACAAATTGAAATTATCACCTAATGTTTGTGAAATGTTTACCGTCATACTTTGTGACAAATTATGATTTATAAAAATTATCTTTCCCGATCCCAGAAAGAATGGGTCAGGTGATATAACGATATTATGAAATAGTTTTTGCCTAAGTACTTATTTCATATTAAAAAGCATTCTCTTTGACATTCCTTCAATTCGTAGATTTTTAAAAAGTGTGTGTTTAAATGGCTATACGGTAAGATTGAACTCAATAAGATTAAACAACTCTTGAATATTCTGAATCCTGAAATAAAGCGGACTTGGCTTTGATTCACACTAAAAGGTCTAAAGTCACTTATCCATACGTGATTTATCAGACATGTTAGGGAAGAAGGATTTAAATTATTTTACTGCAGTTTTCTGTTAAGAGGCCAGATCTGGTCTAAGCCACTTACATAGACTTTTACTGATGATAAATGTTGAAATTTAAGTGTGAGAAATTCAGTCATAAAGTAGGAAATAAATATTAGGTGGTTTGGTTTGTGTAATGGTGTATTTTTGTTCCAGCATGTTGACTGTGTACGATATGGAGAATACCCTGGGGATGAAGATTAAAAAGAACTGGATGGGGTTGAATATCCTGTGACGCATTTGAAAAAGGCTTAAGGGACTTGGTAACAAGAGTTTATGACTTATGTTCTTGGTTTACTTGAGAACCAGTCATGAAGTTTTTTGAAGTTATATGAAAAGAATTACACTTAAGGCTTACAGAACTTCATTTATTTCTTGGAGTTACTTTAACTTTTTTCTTTTTAAAATATGGCATGATTGTATGACTTGTATTACCTAACATGTTTAATTCGTTATCATTATATTTTAACTTAATATACTTGTTCTGTGTCTTAGTTTTAAGTTTCACCTGGGTGAAGTTCTTTGTTAATAATAAAGCATTATCTACTGAAGTCTTCAGGCAACCATTAATTTATGTGTTCAGAACTATATTTATTATAAAATAAGAGAATGCACTGAACAGTTCCAAAGAAATATGCTTGTAACAATTATGGTACTTAAACATTAAGATCCCTGATCTAAAAAGAAAGCTGATTAACCCAAGGAATTGTGACTGTGAAAAACAGTATTAGTTATTGGATTACAATGAGTTTTAGTTTAGTATACATCATTGATGGTGCACTTTTAATTGGTAGACAGGTAATAGACATAATTGCTTAAGTGACTTAGCTTGTCTTGCAGGTAGGCATGGTAAGTAAACTCATTCTAAAATACTGATTTAGTTTCTCCAAGTCACCTTAAAATACTTCCCTCAACCTCTGATTTAGAAATTATCGAAGGCTTTCTTTTGAGTCCTTTAAGAAAGTCTATTTTGTATTATAGTTTAAAAGAAATATCTAGAAGAAATTATATTTAAATTTATATTTTAGAAATAATAATTATCTAGTTGAATAATTAACATTTAGCATACCTAAAACTTTGTCTTGAGTGGGAAATAAAACCAATATTATGAACTATTCAGAGGAAAGATGATATTTAAATAAAACACAATTCAGAACTTTTTTAAGTTTTGAATTTAATCACTCAGACACTGATCATATATTTTAGATTAACCTTTATCACAGTGCATTTGCTTTTAAACTTGCTTGCTCTTCATTTGATGGCAGTTACTTACTAGTTTGCATCTTATGGAATAAGAGAATCTTAGAGTTAAAAGAAATCTTCCTAAGTGTGGTGACATTCTCTGTAGTCCCAACTGCTCAAGAGGGTGAGGCAGGACGATCTGTTGAGCCCCGCAGTTTGCGGTTACCGTGAATTATGATGATTCTACTGCACACTTGCCTGGGCAACAGAGTGAGACCCTGTCTTAAAAAAAAAAAAAAAAAGTAGAAGAAAGATACCTTAAGGGTCATCTAGATCAATTGCTTTCCTTAAGCTTTAATGAAACATTCCTGTCACTGTCATCTTCTGGGCTATGTATAACAAAACATTTCCATTTACTGGGAATGCAAACACTTCTATAGGCAGATCATTTCACTTCAGGACAAGTTTGATGTAAATTCTGTCTTACATTGTGCCAAAATTTACCCCTGAGTTTCCTGCCCTTGGTATTAGTTTTATCCCTTGAGATTATGTAGGTTCATTTTTCCCTCAAATGTTATAAAGCCATTGTCATAACTCTCCTGAATTTTCTCTTTCTCTTTTTTTAAGTTAGCATTCCCAGTATTTTTAAATATTCCTCAGAATCTGATTTTAAGGCATTTTACTCTTCTTCTCTTTATCCTCCTTTCTTCTGGTTTACTGGCCTCTGAATGTATTCCAGTTTGTCTTCTGTTTTCTAAACTGTAGTGCAAAATTCTGGATTTCTTATGTTATCTGTATCTTGCCCACGGTCTCAGTGTTATTGATAATTTACATTTTTGGTATCCTCATTCATCATTCTTTTAAGGTAATTCTTTATCTGTGTAGAGTTTAGATAATTCTTCACTAATACTTCTTAAAATGATTTTTACACATACTATGAACATCCTATCTCTTCACTTATTTGATACTTGTGTAGCTAGTGGAAAGATGTTTTCCCACAGGCTTTCACTACCAATTTGATGGTGAACTATGGGAGGAAAAATATAAATCTCACTTTTGTAAAACTGGCACCAGGTTAGGTAGTCTGGGCAAAGGTTTGGGGACAGTAAAGTTAATGGCTAAAGCAAAGTTTGCAGATTATTCATTAATTCAGGCATAATATTTCTCATTTTGTACCTTTAAAAGTGAGTATGCATCTCATATGTTCTTGACATCTGTATTCAATACTTCCAAAAAATATTTTAGGCAACTTGATGTAGGAAGAAGAGAAGGCAAGTATAGAGGCAGCGTCTCAAGAGTTTTAGGCCTTGAAGATCTGATTTTCTATACTTCTTTTGAAATTGGACCTGGAATTCTATGTTCTTTTCAAAGTAAATAGTGGAAAGCATGCAAATTATTGTTGTATATTTCTACCTTTGTCTATTTCATGGTAATTAGATCTACATTAATGTTAATATTTTTTCCACCTTTTCATTTTGGAAAGATAATATGACATCACACTGACCCTCTCACTCTTTCCAGATCCTTCTTTAGGAACTTAGTTTATGTTCTGGTGACGCTGAATAATTTTATGTACTTCCATGCTTGTTTATTTTTTCTCATGCTGTTGTTCTCTTTGCCTGTAATTACTGATGGACTCTTGAACTACTATTGAAACCCCATTCCAGCTTTCATTGATAGTTCCAATTTTATACTGAGTTAATTGCTTTTTGTTCTTCCTTCCACAGTTCTTTGTTCTAATTATATTATCTATTTATTTGAGACAGACTATCACTCTGTTGCCCAGGCTAGAGTCCAGTAGCGTCATCATAGGTCACTGCAACCTCAAACTCCTGAGTTCAAGTAATCCTCCCGCCTCACTCTCCTAAGTAGGTGGGACTACAGGTGCATACCATCACACCGCTATATTTTATAGAGACAAGTTCTCACTTGTTCTCACAGGTTGCTCAGGCTGGTCTCAAATTCCAGATTGTAAGCAATCTTCCCACTTTGGCCTTCCAAAGTGCTAGAATTACAGGTCTGAATGCCATGGCCCATCCCTCTTTTTTTTTGTTGTTGTTTGTTTGTTTTTTTAAGTTTTGTCTTCTGTACTGCAAGCACCTCAAAGGCTTAGGTCTATTTTTAAAATCATTGTAGGAGTGTATTTAAGAATATGATAGATACTCAACAAATGTTTATCAAAATTGTATTTTGTATGTATATTTATTTATGTGTACATGTATATGGTTTATATATTTACATATATATGGTATCCTAACACAAATGTACAGACACATTATAGGTAGATATTTATATGCTTTATTGGTTTTGAAAAGTTGTGCACACAAAATATTAACAGACCTATGAACTGGCCTCAATTCAAAGATAATTTTAGCTCAGTTCTTTTTAGAAGACTGAATTTACATATCATTTTGACATTTTATCTGATCTTGTTTCTGTCTTCTAGATTTTATTAGGATCACAGTTTTCTTAATGAAAAAAATATGGTTGACTGAGTTTGACTTCTGTGTAAATCAGCATCCACTTTAATTGAGAATCAGTTTTTACTTATTAAAAAAACCCTTAGATCACAAATTATAATTAATCATATAAATTACTAGAAGATGTAGAAAACTGTAGTTAAGAATTGATGTATTTTTATATGAACATGATAAAATGTGAGTGAGACTGAAAAACTGAACCATCTGCTCCAACCTAAAGAAAGGGTTTTATTGTTGTTCTTTTTTTTTTTTTGGCAGTTTTTGACTGGGGCTGGATTTGAACCTACCACCTCCAGTATAAGGAGCTGGTGCCCTACTCCTTGAGCCATAGGCACTACTAAAGAAAGGGTTTTAATGATTGGCAGGGGATGTGGATAATTCTTTTCTAAGCTTCACATAGTCTTCTTATCTTTCTTTTTTAGTTTCCTTGTAAATTTAAGTTTTGAGAATTGGTGGATGTGGGAAAGTTTTTAGGAATATCTACCTAAGGAAATGTCTTAACATTGCACATCTCTCTTTTACAGTATATACAGATACATGTTCATGTTGTGTTTCTTTGTGTTAATTAGTTTACCTTCAACATTAATTTCTGCCTCTGAAATGGACATACATGTACCTTATCTTTTATAATCTTACAGGATTATTTCTTCACAAACAAAACATGAACGAAAATAAAGACACTGATTCAAAAGAAAGTGGAGAATATGAAGATGACTTCGAAAAGGACCTGGAATGGCTAATTAATGAAAAAGAAAAAAGTGATGCCAGCGTAATAGATGTATGTATAAATTGCCAGCAGCATTCATAATAATTAACAAAATGCTTTGCAGTTCTTGAAGATTTTCACATTATTAGCACATCTAAGCCTCACAAAATTCCTTTGAGGTACATGGATAATTATCATTGTCCCTATCTTAGAGATTAGAAAATTGAGCCTTATAGTGTTTAAATGTTGTATCCTAAAGCATAGGGCTGGTTAGAGAGAGAATACAGGTTAAATTGGCACTTAATGAAGTTAAAATGATCAATATAAAATTATCATTTAGATAATATAAATAAATAATGAAATCATGATTTATTGCATCAAAAGTTAAAACAAGTACAGTTAATTTCTACTTTCCCTTAACTTGGGTAAATCATAGGGTTATTTATTATTTATTTATTTTTTTGAGACAGAGTCTCATTCTGTGGCCCTGAGTAGAGTTCCATGGCATTGTAGCTCACAGTAACCCCTTGGGCTCCAGCAATCCTCTTGTCTCAGTTTCCTGAGTAGTTGGGACTACAGATGCCTGGATAGTTTTTTTATTTTTGGTAGAGATGGGGTATTGCTTTGCTTAGGTTGGTCTTGAACTCCTGAGCTCAGGTGATCCATCTGCCTTGGCCTCCTAGAGCACTAGGATTATAGGCATGAGCCACTGTGCCTAGTCTGTGCTTTCAAAGATGAAAATAAAGTAAATCCTCAAAAAACAGGTAGAAGAAGTGGAGCAGAGTTTTATGATGCGATAATAATGGCTTATGATGCATGTGGAATTAATTTTTTAAAATATAAAGCAAAAATATCTGATGGTGGTTAATGCAGATTATTGACATCTCTGAGGATAGCTTAGTGAGGAAAATATGCTCCAGAGGTAAAAAATGACCTGGAATTTGGATGTAGGTCCTGCAGAGTATAGTGCAATAATAGTCTGGAAAGATTTAAAAAATCTCAAATGATTAGGACTCAAGTAAGGACTCAATCCTAAAATGGTCTGGAGAGAAAGATGCTTTATTAAAGAATGAAAGTATTACAAGAAGGAAATATTTTAGAAAATATTCTCCTTCTGAATATTTAAAAAGAGGAAAATTTTATAGGAAGAGGGATACAATTATGTTATTTGTAGTTATCCAAATTTGACACATTAGCATAAAAATGGTAAAGAATCAATATAGCACTTAGCAACATGAAGTTCAAGCTTAGAGTTGAATTATCCCTAAATTTGTTGCACATATATCTCTTGAATGCTCGATGTATGAATTATAACATTATGGACAAAGTATGAGTGAGAAGTACTTAGATTTTCCCATTCATAAAATAAATTACATGCATAGGAAAATTCATTTTGCATTGTTCATGTATGAAATGAACAAAGAGCTTAAATTTTGACTAAAAAACATAACCTCCTATCTTTTTTTTTAGATGGCTTTTGAGAAAGAAGAGCATGTTAACCGAGAATTAAAAGAGAATGAAATTGAAGTAGAACACATTGAACAGCTTTCTGATCCTGACAAATCTTTGAAGGATGAGGCTTCATTAAGAAGAAATGACTTCATTTCTGTACCAAGTATTCACCCTTTGGATCCCGTTTCAGATTCAGATAGTGAAAACTCTTCCCAGGAATCCAAACTAGAAAGCCAGAAAGACCTGGAGGAGGAAGAGGATGAGGAAGTAAGGAGATATATTATGGAGAAAATTATACAAGCTAACAGGCTTCTGCAGAATCAAGAACCTGTGAATGATAGAAGGGAGAGGAAACTCAAGTTCAAGGACAAATTAGTTGATCTGGAAGTTCCTCCACTAGAAGACATTGATAATTATAAAAATTACTTTGAAAATGAAAGTAATATGTCTGGAAAACTGTCACAGTTGTGTATTTCCAGTCAATTTGGACAAGAAAATGTTCTCCTGTCACTTACAGATGGAAGCTGTGAAGAAAATAAGGATAGGAAGATACTGGTAGAGAGAGATGGAAAGTTTGAACTTCTGAGTATACAAGACATTGAAAGTCAAGGATTTTTCCCCCCCATTAATAATGCTAATAGTACAGAAAATGAACAGTTGTCACCCAGATTTTCCAGCTCATCTGTCAATGGTGTCAAGAAAGAAGATTCTGTGGCAAAAATTCATGCTATCACTCACTTATCAACAGGAGAGCCACACGCTTATGTTCCTCAGCCACCACCCAACCCCAAAACTCGCCCAAACTCTGCTGCCAACTCAAATCGTAATAAAGGGAATGGGAAATTCAATTATAGGACACATTCTGCAACTATATCTCCAGTAACCTCAACATATTGTCTTTCTCCTAGACAGAAAGAACTGCAAAAAAAACTAGAACAAAAGAGAGAAAAACTAAAAAGAGAGGTGAGAACATACGAGAGTGTTATACTGAACATGTATGTCTTCTTGTTTTATACATGCAATAGGAATTCAAACCATTGTTCAAAGTATTGGAGATGTTTTTTGCTTGCTTTATTTTTGTATTGTTACTTTAATTGATTAATTGTTAAGAATGTATATTTCAGGAACAAACACTGATTATATTGTGATAAGGAGCACAAAACACAATAGAATGATCTGGGTTAGAACTAGAGATCTTAGTGATGACTTCATCTGATCCTTTCCTTTTCACCGTGAGACTCAGAGAAGTTAAATGACTATTGAAAGTAATACTGATATTAGGTAAAAATCAAATGTCAGATGGAAAAATGAAGGCATAAAGTTGTAGGGGTTTAGGAGACAACAGGAATGCTTGGACTCTCTTACCTGTTTGTGTGTTTTATATATCTTGTATTCCTATAATTCCCTAATTTCAGGGATTTTAGTTTTCAATTAATAATTGAGTTCAATAGTCTTAATGAAATATCTCCAAAATGCCATAGGGAATCCTCAATTTTTTTTCTTGAGACAGAGCCTTGAGGGCAGTGGCCTAATCGTAGTTCACTATAACCTCCAAATCCTGGATTCAGGAGATCCTCCTAAGCAGTTAGGACTATAGACATATGCCACTAAATCTAAAGAGTGGATGTGTATAGAGCTTTTCTTATTTGATCACTGACTGAATTCTTTGTCAAACCCAGTTTACTTGGTTTAGGTTTAAAATAATACTTAAAAGTATCAGAAATGTATCACAATGCAGAAGAATTTGTTAAGAGTGAACTATATGTTTGCTGTACACAAACGTGAGGGCATGAATATATTTTTACAGAAGTTATACAGGGAATTTTATAAAAATGTCAGTGACTTTTTACCAATTAACTGATGATATTCTTTAAATGGTGTGAATGGTAGATAATTCTGTTTTTATTCTGATTCTTTCTTTTGGAGGTGTCACATACTGTTTATTTTGGGATACACCTTTATTGGAATAGTATTCTTACAACTAAATTTCTTTTTTCTCAAGGCATTGGTTTTTCAAATGCTAAAAGCTTTTAACAGTTTTTAGTTGGTTTCATGGAAAAGCTTTTCTTTTTTATGCCCAATATTTGCTGGGTTGGGCTGTTATCCTCTGTCTTTCTATCCTAAGTGCATCATTTCAGTATTCTCTTTGGCACCTGCGTTAGTTAATGCTTTGGCTGTTATCTTCTGTGTAATATAGCTAAATGTTTCTTTTGGAAAGATAATCATCTTTTTATCATATTATATTCCTACAAGGCATCCAAAGTTCTTTTTGTAAAAGGAAATATATAAATAAATGTAAAACTTTAATAATAAATTCACATTTTACGTAACAGTCACTTCAGAGCTCAGAAAATATCATTTTCAATGATATTTATTCTGTTTAGAAGAATTTTTCCTTCTTTACTTTTGCTCAGTCAACAGGAGTTAGAAAGGCTTATTACATTGTCAAAACCCATGTTGGATTCCATTATTTGAAAATTTAAGCATAGACTTGTATAATTCAGTTCACATCAATAATAACATTTTAGTACTGAAAGAGACTAAAAAACTAATGAATGTAATTCATTTTATAGATGAGAAAATTGAGGCAGGAATTAAGTGCTTTGCCCAAATTGACACAGCATGATCACAGAAGGATTGTCACCCAGATCTACTAACTTCTGGCTTGGTGCTGTTTCCACCATGCCATGTTGTTTTGCTCCTAGTAACTATTAATATTTTATGGTTCTTTATTACTAACTTAAGTACCTTCCTTCAAGTTTAAGTAACTCTTCTATAACATTAGCTAAATAATTCAGATTTTAAAAATTCGTTTTGTTCTTAATAGTTGACTAAGTGTCTAAATATTTTCTGATACCAAAATATTATTTTCTGAATATAAACTACTTGAAAAATATTTTTAAACATTCTAATAAAACATTCAAACATTCAAGAAGGTACAATTAACTCCAGTATCCCCATCACTCATATTCAAAAGTCATTGAAAAAAAAACAAAAACAAAAACAAAAACAAAAGTCATTGAGATTTTGGCATATTTGTTCTATCTCTTTTTTTATGCTGAAATTTTTTAAAATTAAGACCTAGACAGCATATCTCATCTCACTCATAATTCAGTACACATCTCTAAATGATTATGGTATTTTTTTTCATAATCACAATGTCACTTATCAAAATTAACAAATTTAACAGTAATATAAAAAGTTTTAAGACATTCTTAGCACTTCTGGAGTGTATTTTTTTCTTTCATGTACCTGCAATTTGATAAGTTTAATACCGGAATAAACAAGGAAATAGGGGAGAGATCCAAGATACTCCTGATCAGCATGTATGTATTGTACATTGATACAGTTGTAGACTTTAGCTCTACAGTTTATCTTAAAAACCTCTAAACCCCCAAGCATATAAAGGAGCCTCATTTTTTTTAAGGAGGCCAGATTTTCAGATGGCAAGTTTTAGGGTCAGGGAATCCTAATTTCAGGTCTCAAAATACATTTCTATACTCTGATAACTCATACAATTTTATTATTCTTTTATTAATGTCTTTTCATATCTTTTCTACTAGGAAGAGCAACGGAAAATAGAAGAAGAAAAAGAAAAGAAAAAAGAGAATGACATGGTATTTAAAGCATGGTTGCAAAAGAAACGAGAGCAGGTCCTTGAAATGAAGAGAATTCAGCGAGCAAAGCAAATTGAAGATAGCAGTAGAGTAAGTAAAACTTCTCTAGGAAAAATAAGTGCATGGAGATATAAAAGCTGAACATATTTACAGAAGGATGTCTGAATATCAGAATAAGAGCCTATGCTAGAAATAGAAAAGTGGTCTAGGAACTACTCCTGGAAAAGATGTAGTATGCCGATAACTTTACTGTTAGGTTCTGAGAGGTCTTAGAATAATCATATGACTCCTATTTTGTCCTTTTGTGGTGAGGACATTTAATATCTTCCCTTCTGCTTATTTTGAATTATCCACTATTGTTAACAGTAGTCACCCTACTGTCCAATGGAACATTAGAACTTATTCCTCTTTCTAACTATAACTTTGTACTTGGACTCTTTTTATCTATAATTCCAGATTGAACACTTTTTTGTCATCTGTAACCATTCCCAGACTTCCAGGTGTTCAGCAGTCATCCTCGAGATTAAGGATTCCTCTCCAGGAAGTTTAGTTGTGCAACGATTATTCTGAATTACTTAAATCTAACGAGAGTGGAGCCTACTTGGCAATGTGGGTTACAGATACGGAAAACTGCAAGATACAGGAAACAGTTTTCTTTATCACAGAGCTTATATTTGGGGAAAATATCAAATGAGCTTATTCTTTTGTGTTCTAGCCAAGCAACTGCATAATGTTATACTTTTTCAGTTAGGATCCCAAATTGGTCCTCTTTTTCTCATTTATTACCTCCCAAATAATAGATCTTTCACTTTTGAAAATTCCGTGAAGGTCCACCATGAAGTTTGAGAGTCCACAAAGTAAGCTAGTCCTACTTAGCTTGTGGCTGTTATGAGAAAGTTCTTATGTTTGAAAATCCTTATGGCTATTCTCCATAATAGAAACTGCACTTTTGAAGATGTACTTAACAGTTGATTCTGACACATAAGTTTTGGATCTTTTATTTAAAAACTGTATTGTATAGACCTCCTTCAGGAACTGCCACGAAGATAAGCCCATTCATTCTGCCTATCCCCAACCCTTTTTTAATCCTTTATTTGTACCATTCTGCCATATGATTTGATTTGACAAAGGGTTAAACTTTGAAAATGTTGAAAGTCACTGCTTTTATGTGTCATTTATTGATTACTTCAATGAGACTTTTGAAAGAAACTATAGACAAGTAGCAATAAGCTTAAATGTTGAATTTTCTATCAGAGGTGTTGCTGATTTCAGGGTGATGAGTTTGGTTTGGATATTAGGTAGTAGGGATGTGGGTAATGAGGTTGATGTTATTATGGAAAAATGAAGAGACGGATGTGTATTCTGTGGAGTACAACAAAGGACCCCCAAATGTAGTTTTGGTTTATCTAAAGTAAGCAAAACTTGTTTTTCTAATCAGCAGGAAAACAGAGATCCACAACAAGCTTTTCGATTATGGCTTAAAAAAAAGCATGAAGAACAGATGAAAGAAAAAAAGACAGAAGAACTCAGAAAGCAAGAGGAATGCTTATTCTTTCTTAAAGGAACAGAAGGCCGTGAAAGGGCCTTTAAACAGTAAGTTAAAGGAAGAACATTTCCCTTCACTTCCTCATGGTAATTTTAGTTATGTGATCAATAAAGATTGACCAACAACAACAACAAAAAGCCTAAATGTTTTCTCTTATAGTACGCACTTAACTCAGTTTTAGATTCATGTTTTAAAAAATGGGTAATTCTTTTTTTTGAAATGTACATTATTTTATATTCACCATGCTGTGCAATATATCTCAAAGAAAAAATCTTACACCTCCCACCTGAGGCTTTAACCATCATCTCCCAGTCTGCCCCATCTCTGATAACTACCATCTAATCTCTGCTTCTTGGAGCTCCCTTGTTTTAGATTCCCTATGTAAGAGAGAACTTGCAGTATTTGTATTAATACTTACTTAGCATGACGTTTTCCAGTTCCATATGTGTTGTTGCAAATGACTTTTTTTTATGGCTGAATAGTAAAAATGGGTAATTCTTTAAATCTATAATTTACATATTTATACCATTTTTATTCAGGTTACTTTTCAATACTAAAATTATTCCTTATGACACTACTGGGATATTCTGTGATACCTTGTTGTTTGTTTATTTTTGGTTTAATTGTGTGTTTCTGAGAGAAATGAGTCAAAGATCAGTTACAACTTCTATGTAGTGCTCCAAAACACCGGGTAAAGAGTTGCATTTAGCAATTAATGTTTTTCTGTAAAGAAACGCAGGTGGGCTGAGGAGGAAAATCTGTATAGATCAAATGAAAAAGAGGTTTGGGTATATATTTTATTAATCTAAGGCACGAGTGTCCAACTTGTAGCTGGTGGGCTGCATACTGGTTTAGTGAGGACTTCTTTTGGTTATCTGTGGTGATAGATGGATTATGGTGACAGATAGATGCAGGGACCTTTTGTTGTTGTTGTTACCAATCAGCTTTCTCTAGTGTTTGTGTATTTACTGTGTGGCCCAAGACAACTCTTATTCTTCCAATTAGCAGCAGAAAAAAAAGGTTAGACACTCCTGATTTAAGACAAACCTTATTTTTCAGTTATCTGGGGAAAGATTCTGTGTTACTTTGCTAATTCTGAGAATATAGACCTACCTTCATAACTTTGCTAACAAGTCTTAGAGGAAGTTGGAGGACAGAGTTAATATTCAAATTGTTTAAAGTTCATTTCTTTTTTTTTTGTCTTTTTTTGCTATCTTTTTTCCTTTCTAGTTTATATAACCTGTTATTATAACAGAAACAGTAAATGTGCATTGTGGAAATGGAGGAGATTTTCATCACCCAGAAATCATGGATGATGATGACTGTTAGCACCAGAGGGCACATTTTCTAGATATTTTTCTGAACATAAATACACTTTTAAAACATGAATCGCAGTCATACTGTGTATGATATTCTGCAATCTGCTTATTTTTGTTAATGATCTCTTCTACTATTCAGTCTATATCTACCTTTTCCCCAACTGACCAATAAGTAATTTGTAGTTACTTAAACTAGCTTCTAATTCTGAATCGTACAACATCAGGTCACAATGATTCTTAATTCCCTTTTATTCTAATACTTAGTTGTATAGAATTATTTCTTTAAAAAATAAACATGTATATACCCACATACACACTTATATACCAGCTATTTGTGTGTAAACAGTTGTTCTTAATGTTATAAGTAAGCAAGTTTATAGACTTGAATTTGTTAAAATGCAGACTTTTCCTTTACCTCTTGTGATGTTTTCATTTGCAGGCTTATTTTTCCATTTTAAGGAAGAATTATTTTTTGCACTGAAAAGCAAGAGCTCTATAATTTCTCTACCAAGGAGAGTAAGGCAGCATTTCTGCATGCTAGTATTCTTAATCTGGCTAAGTAATGTTTGCAGTACAGCTAGTTGCAAAGATTAAGTTATTTGGAATCTACCTAGTAGTTGGGACTATAGCACATGTAAAATACTGTTTCCTACTAAAAAGCCCAATAATTAGGTAGGCAGTTTGATCACAAGACAAACTTAATTTCAAACATTTGATCCCAAAGGTAACTGACCTTTCTTGTATGAGCCCAGGGTATAAGCTTAAAATTTTCAGATAATACTAGGAAAAACTGTGATGTGACAATATAAATATATGTCCGTTTCCTTTGACTGCTGTAGTAGTAACTTTATAGCCTGAAGAGTGTATCAGTTTGATACTCACCAAATCTGATCATTCCTTTTTCTACAGATGGCTAAGAAGGAAACGAATAGAAAAAATTGCAGAGCAACAAGTTGCCAAAGAGAGAGCTAGACAGCTTCGACTAGAAGCTAAGCGTTCTAAACACAACCACATATATATGTCAGAAGCCAAGTCTTTTCGTTTTACTGACCATTACTAAAAGTGTCAATTAAATACTTCTTTTGGCAGCTGATGTCATCAGAATTTTGGTTATCATTTCTCATGGCCTCTGTGCTTTGTTCTTTAAATTATGGAAAATGGTATTTATCTTTTGGTGATGTTAACAGTTAATTTGGTTTTTTAATGCTAGCACAAAATAAATTTCTTCTTTCACACTATTGTGTGTTGTGTCATCTCTTAGTCTGTAAAACAAATTTAATAACAAATGAATTCTATGTTTTATTTCTCAATTATTTTATAAACATTTCTAGCTGGATAGAACACAAGAAAGGTACAGGTTTCTAGTCATAGTTCCTATTATTATGAAAAAAATAGCAACAAAATATTTAAGAAAGCAGGAGGGGTGACTTAAGCCTTCCCTAGCCCCTTGGCAAACACTATGTACGTTTCGTCTCTATTGCATTTCCTCTTCTGGATATTTCATATTAATGAAATCATATGATATGTGGTCATTTGTATTTTTTTTTTCACTTGGCATGGTGTTTTGGAGACTTATCCACATTGTAGAATGTCTCAGTACTTTATTCTTTTTAGAAAATAATAGACGTATGCATTCATCAGTTGAGAGACATTGGGATGCTTCTAACTTTTGATGAATAGTGCTGATGTGAACATTTGTGTACGAGTATTTGTTTGAATAACAGATTTCAGTTTCTGGTGTGTATATACCTGGGAGTACAATTGCTAGGTAGTATGGTATAATTCAATGGTAAGCTGAGAAATTACCAAATTGCTTTCTGCAGTGGTTATATCATTTTCCAATCCTACCAATAGTGCATGAAGGTTCCAATTTCTCCACATCCTCACTAACATTTATTTTTCCTGTTATTTGTACTTGTCATCTTCATGTGTGTGAAGCACATCAAATTGTAGTTTTGATTTGCCATTTCCTAAATAACTCATCTATGGACTTGTGTGTCTTCTTTAACATCTGTGTTTTTTGACTACTTTTGATCAGATTGTCCGTCAGTTTCTGAGTTACAAATTCTCTTTATATTCTATACACCAGACCTTTATTGGATATATGATTTCAAACATTTTCTTACATTTTGTATGTTGTATGTCTACTTTCTTGATAATGTCCTTTATGCACAAAAGTTTTTAATTTTGATAAAGTCTAATTTTTTTTTTCATTGCTCATTCTTTAGTGTCATAGGTAAGAAGCCATTGCCTAACTGAAAACCATGAAGACTTATCCCTAAGTAGTGTCAGCTCTTATTTATGTTTTGATACATTTTGACTTAGGTTTTGTATATAGTATAATGCAGAATGAGTAAGGAATACTTTTTTTTCCTCCTATACTCTCTGAACACTCATGCTTCACTTCTAATACCAGATGTTTAGGTTGTTTCTCTCCACACCAAGCAACTTCCCAATTCTCTGAGGTCACTAACTGGTGTCCTACAGTTCAGTTCAATTCTGACAGTAATCAGAATTAGTGCGGACTCCACAGGCTCAGTCGCATGAAACCCCCTACCTCCCACTTTAGATACCAATCCAAAGTAGCAAGTCCTCATGTTACATTCAGTGCAATCAATATGCTAGAATCGCTCACAAAAGTTAGGGAAGTGCTTTGTCTGATTTCAAAGGATACAACTCAGGAATAGCCAGATGGAAGAGGTGCACAGGGCAAAGTATGGAGGAAGAGGCATGGAGCTTCCATGCTCTTCCTGGGCACTTCTGCATATTCAGCAACTTGGAAAGCCCTCTAAACCCTGTCCTCTGGGGTTTTGTTGTGGCAAGAAGTTTCTTGTAAGGACATGGTGATCAACTAGACTGTCAGGATTTCTTCCCTCCTTGGAGGTCAGGGCAGAGCTGAAAGATCCAATTCTCTGATTACCTGGTCGGTTCCCCTCCCAAATAGCCCCTATCCTGAACCTCCAGCCATTAGTCATCTCACCAGCATACAAGTAAACAACTACCACTTGGAAAATTCCAAGTGGATCTGTGTGCCAGAAAACTGGTACACAACCAAAACATGTATTTCTTAGTGTAACACAGTATCACATAGAGGCTCAACTTCATTCTTCTGCATGTGAACGTCCAATTGTTTCAGCACCATTTGTTGAAGATGTTATTCTTCCACCATTGAGTAGGCTTGGCACCTTTGTTGAAAATCAATTGGCCATAGATATATGGGCTTATTTCTCAAACCTCAGTTCTATTCCATTGATCTATATGTCTGCTCTTATGCCTTTAGATCACTGTAGATCAGTTTTGAAACTGGGAAGTGTGAATTTTATAATTTTTGCTTTTACTCATTCATTTGACTATTCAGGGCTTTTATAATTTTATATAAAATTAACAATCTGCTTTTACATTTCACAAAAAGCCTGTTGGAACTTTAATGGGGTTTGCAGTTAATCCGTAGATTGCTTTGGATAGTACCAACATCTTAATAATAAAGTCTTCCAATACATGAACACAGGACATCTTTTATTTTGTAGTTTTCAATGTGTAAGTTTTTGACTTCCTTGAGTAAATTTATTCATAAATGTTTTATTCTTTTCAATGCTATTGTAAATGTAATTGAGTTCTTAATTTCCTTTTGGGATTATACAGAAAGACAAATGATTTTGGTACATTCATCTTGTACCCTCCAATTTTGGTGAATTTGTTTGTTAGTGTTAACTTTTTTTTTGTGGAGTGTTTAGAATTTTCTCTAATAGGATCATGTCACTGTCAATAGAGATCATTTTATTTCTTGCTTCCCAAATTGGATGGCTTTTCTTTTTCTTGACAATTACTCTGGCTGAAACTTCCAGTATAATGTTGAATAACATGGTAAAAATGGGCATCCCTATCTGGCTTCTGATCTTTCAAAGAAAGCTTTTATTCTTTCAAAAGTGAATATAATGTTAGCTTTGGGTTTTTTATAGATAACCTTTTTAAAGTCGAGGAAGTTCTATTTCTATTCTTTTGTTCTCTTATTCCTATTCTTTTATTCCTATTTTTCTCGTGTTTTAAATCATGCAAAGGTGGTAGATTTTGTCATAATGCTCTTTTCTGTGGCGAGTAAGATAATCACATGGTTTTTCTCCTTTACTCTATTAATGTGGTATATTACATCAATTTATTTTCTTATGTTGAACCACCTTTGCATTCCTGAGATAAATCCCACTTGGTCATGGTGTATAATCCCTTTAATATGCTATTGCATTTGATTTGCTACTATTTTTGTGGAAGATGTTTCTATCATTTGTAAGAGATAACTGGTGTGTAGTATCATTTTCTTCTGGTGTCTTTATTTAGCTTTGGTAACAGGGCACAGGGTAAGGAAGTGTTATTTTCTCTCTTTTTTTTTTTTTTTGAAGAGAGTGAGAATTGGTATTAATTCTTTAAATGGTTGGTAGAATTCATCCTTGAAACTGATTCTAGACTTTTCTAGATGGTTTTTTAATTGACTTTATAGAGCAGTTTTAGGTTCACAGAAAAATCGAGCAGAAAGTAGTGAGTACCCATATACCCACTGCCCTCCCACAGCCCCTCTCTAGCAACATCCTGTATCAAAGGGGCACATTTATTACAATCGATGAACCTACACTGATACATCATTATCCAACAAGTCCTTTGTTCAAGTTAGGATTCACTCTTGGTGTTAGGTTTTTGCTTATTGATTTAATTTCCTCACATCAGTTCGGATTTTCTACTTGTCCATGAGTCAGTTTTGGTAATAATGTGTCTTTCCTAGGAATGTGTCCATTTTGCCTAAGTTACCTAGTTTGTTGGTATAAAGTTTTCCTTTGTTTTTGAGAGGTTAGCAATGATGCCACTTTCATTTCTGATTTTAGCTTTCTATGTTATTTAGTCAGTCTGGGTAGGGTGTTGTCAATTTTGTAGATCTTCTCAAATAACAAACTTTTGATTACTTTGATTTGCTCCATTGCTCCAACTTACTTGTCAGACTTCATAGGATAATGGCCTCTACTTTCATTCAAGTTGCTCAAAAGATGTCATTTCACTCTAGCGGAGTAATATTCCATGGGATATGAATAAATATTTTCTTTATCCACTCATCAGTTGATGGGCACTTATGATTCTGTATCTTTGCAACTGTGAATTAGGCTGTGATAAACCTACTAGTGCAGGAGACTTCTTTTCCTTTGGTAGAGAACAGTAGTAGGATGGTTAGATTGAGTGGTATGTCTTTTGGTGCTTTGGGAAATCTCCATACTGTTTTCCATAAAGCCTACTCTAATTTACATTCCCTCTAGCAGTGTATAAGCATTCCTGTGCTATCACCTATTGTTTTTTTACTTTTTAATCATGGCCATTCTGACAGGGGTAAGTGGTACCTCACTGTAGTTTTAATTTGTATTTTCTTGATGATTAGTGATGTTGAACCTTATCTCCACTCATCTGAATTTCCTTCCTTCTGTTGTTAGCATCGGGTTTTGTTTGATCTTCTTTTTCTAGTTTCTTAAAGTAAAATGTTAGATTGTTGATGTGAAATTTTTTCCACCCTTTTAAAAATTAAGCTTATTAACTACTGTGTTACTGACACTGTTCAATCAATAGTTGCAGAAGTGTGGCTATAACTATATATACAATCTTTTTTTTTTTTTTTTTTAGTTTTTATTGTGGCAAAATTTTACCTCTTTAACAATTTTTCAATGTACAATTCAATGGCATTAATTACATCAACACTGTTATACCACCATCACTTTTTATCATACCAATCTGAAATCTGTACCTATTAAACAAAAATTCCGCCTTCTACTCTCCCCCCATTCTCTAACCACTATTCTACTGTCTCCACAAATTTACGTTTAGATAACCCATATAAATAAAATCATATTTATTCTTTTGTGTTTGAATTATTCCATTTAGTGTATTTTTTTTTTGGCCAGGGCTGGGTTTGAACCTGCCACCTCCAGCATATGGAGCCAGCGTCCTACCCCTTTGAGCCACAGGCACCGCCCCTAGTGTATTGTTTTAAAGCTTCATCTACATTATATAATTACGTGCATCAAAATTTCATTCTTTTTTAAGGATGAAAATATTCCTCTATATGTATATACTACTTTTTTTTTTTTTAATCTATTCTTTGGGGTTTTCATCTTCTGGATATTGTGAATGTTGCCATGAACACTGGTATACAAATATCTATTTCAGTCTCTGCTTTCCATTCTTTTAAATATCTACCTAGAAGTGGAATTGCCAGATCATATGGTAATGTTTAAGTTTTTGAGGAACTTACCTTACTGTCTTCACCAGCTAATGGATCATTTTACATTCCTGTTAGCAATGCACAAGGGTTCCAGTTTCTCCACATCTTTGCTGACACTTGTTTGCTTTTCTGAGAAGTCATTCTCATGGATGTGAAATGGTTTTGATCTGTATTTCTCTAATAATTAGTTACCTTGAGTACCTTTTGATACACTTATAGGCCATATATCTTTTTTGGATCAATGTCTGTTCAAATCCTTTGCTCACTTTTTATTGGGTTGTTTTTTTGTTATTGGGTGGTAGGAGTTCTTTATGTATTCTGGATACTACATCCTTACCAGAAATGTAATTTGCAAATATTTTCTCCCATTCTCTGGGTTGCCTTTTCACTGTGTCTTTTGATATATAAAAGTTTTAAATTTTGATGAAGTTCAATTTGTCTTTTGTTGTATATGCTTCTGCTGTCATATTTAAGAAATCATTGCCAAATCCAATGTCATAAACCATTTCCCCTATGTCTTCTTCTAAGACTTTTATACTAAGGAAACCTAAATGAAAAGGCTGAAGAATCAAATATAAAGAGTTAAGCTAGTAAAGACATTCCGAGAGAAAAAAGGAATATTCGCAATAAATAAGGCAATGAAATTTACTGTCATTTCAAACTATAAATAAAACTCAGATGAATCAAGACCAAAAAAAAATTGACATTAAAATATGAGGTCTGAAAATTAAGTTCTTAAACTTGCCACCATGTACAGAAGTGACAAAACTATTGCAAATATTTATCAAATTGTGTATCAAAACTGTCAGCTGTGAGAAGCACAGTAGCCCAATTAAACATCAATAGGGAAAAAGGAAAATCTTAACATCTTGGCATGAGAAAGGTGTGTGAAAAAAATGGGATCTTGAATCACAACAATGCATCAGCTCACAGGGCACTTGTGTGAGGGAGATTTTAGCGAGTAAAGAAATAATTATATCGGAGCATACTCCCTACTCACCTGATCGGGCCCCCAATGATTTTTTTCTTTGCCCAAAGGACATTTTGATGACATTTATTTAGGACATCAAGGATGATATGACAATAGCTCTGGTGGCCATACCAGAAAAATAGTTTCAAAATTGATATGAAGGGTGGATTAGGTGCTGGCATTGGTGCAGAGCTTCCAAAGGGAAGTACCTCAAAGGAGACTGTAGTGATAGCAATGAGGTATGTAGCACTTTTTCTAGGATGAGTTTGTGAACTTTATTAACTGATCTCAAAAATTATTACTTGGCCAAATTTATCTATTGAAGATTTTTCTACTGATAGGCACTTTTGCAACTAATTTGTATTTTTGGTATAAATATTTTGTGACTATTTTTAAAGGCCAATAAAAGGGCATTTTTGATGGTTCATAAATATACACTATATTTTACATAGTATGTATAAATTGATAGATTGCATTTTTTGAGTTTATAAATGTTCTAGAAAGATTCTACTTTATCACATTTTATAAATTTCAAGTTGAATATTCCTATTGTACATAATAGTTGTCAATAGTTAAGAATGCTGTTTTTAAATGTCAGATTTTGTACATTTAGTATACAAAATCTCCTGCATATAACCAATATTTTGCTGAAGTACTTGTTAATTTGTCTCTAAAATATTTTTTTTCTTTCTTTCTTTCTTTCTTTCTTTTTTTTGAGACAGAGTCTCACTTTGTTGCCCCTGGTAGAGTGCTGTGGCACCATAGCTCACAGTAACCTCAGACTCCTGGGCTCAAGCAATTCTTTTGCCTCAGGCTACATGTCTGCTTAGCTATTTTTAGAGGTGGGGTCTCGCTCTAGCTGAGGTTGGTCTGGCACTAGTGAGCTCAGGTGATCTGGCCGCCTCGGCCTCCCAGAGTACATATTTATTTTTCCTTTACCACATATTTTTAAAAGATTAGTCACCTTATCCATAGTATTTCTGTAACCCTCTTTTATAGCTCAGAATATTTCTATAAAGGGAAAGAACCTTCCTACACCCCACAGCTATTATTAGAGTAGAGGTCAGAAAATTTTTCCTGTAAAGGACTAGATAGTAAATATTTTAGGCTCTACAGGTGATGCAAGGCCTGCTGCATCTATTCAACTCTGTGGTTGTAGTACAAAAATAGCTTAGATAATAGTAAATGAATGGATGTGGTCCTATGTGGCCTGTGGTTGTAGTTTGCCTATCCTTGCTTATGCATATCACAATTAAACCTATACATCTAAAATATCCAATAAGATAAATAATTTAGGGCCCAAAAGAAAGTTATAGAATCTTTTGAAGTCCTTTAGGAAAGCATTGTCTATTGCTTGAAAAGTATTCTCTATTTTAAATACACCTATACAATGCGTTCTTTTCTTACCCTGAGATATTTATTAAGAAAGGGTACTCTGGATTCTAGTACATAAAACATCTTTGGGTATATATGTTTTGTAAATAGGAAGTGATAATACTTCTAGCACTATAAGCACCTCAGCCCTCAAATAATAACAACTCTTGGGTAATAAGCAAGTACCTGTACCATGCCTCCAACATACATAATGTTAAAGGGCAATAAGTTCTCCCTGGCAGTGATTACAGCAATTGAAAGTTATATTTTCATATCTAGTATAGGGGTGAAATCGTCCAATATTTTTCTTTGTAGCAAGTAAGGTGGTTGGTGAAGACTCAAAAAACGAATTATCAGATGCACTCTCCGTACAGGTAACTGGATCTAAAATGCGTAGAACCTGAGGAAAATAAGATGTAATATTAGACACACGCAGTACGGACTGTAAAAGCCCATGATTTCATTGATGTATAACTACCTATAAAGTTCCATTACATTAATGTGTAGCTGCCATAAAACATAATATCTGAGGAATTTAAGAACTTAACTTCTTTCTTACAGAGCTGTTAAGTTTTACAATGATATCTAATTAAGGTTACCTATTTTAAAAAAAATGTTTAAATCCATTGATGGAAAAGTATGAAAACATAAAAGAAAATAAGGTTATATCAATTCTACCTCAAGTGTTGTCAATTATTTTCCCTTAATCAAAAAGTACTCACTACTTTCCTTCTTCAACCTTTCATTCGATTGTGTAGAATCAGGATTCTGTCTTCATTCTTCTATTGAAATGCTATTTCAAAGTCTTTGATCATTTTTTCTTTGTAACATCAATAGCTTTTCCTTTCTCTTTTTCTAATTATGATAAATGCCATGTTCTTGTTTCTTGGGTTCTACAACACCATGCTCTCCCAATTCTTCTTCAGCTCTGATTGTTCCTATTCTTTCTCCTTTAGTGAGGCCCAAGACAGTGGTACTCTTGGGTTAGAAAAAATTCTCCATTTACAGGCATAGAAAACATGTCTGCCTCACAGTTCTTGTTTCTCATGGTCTATTTTTCTAACCATCATCATATGATGATGATGATGAAGAATTACGGTATAAAGGGAATAGGCACTGCAGTTGGAAAGAAACTGTGAAATGAACCAGGACAAGAGCTTTCTCCGTCTATTATATGAGGTTTTTTTTCAAAATCTTCAGGAATGGTTGGTGACATCTATTTCCCCAGGGGTCACATTTTCCAGTAACTTTTCTGTTCTTTTAGTTAGTACCATACCCAAAGAGCTATTGTTACTTTAAGAATGTTCTGGCATCATTTTAAGAGACATATTCCAATTTAGGATTTTTATTTTCAACAAGACTGTTTTTCAATTTACTTTTTGAGATCTTATTTTTACGGAGTTTAATTAGGTGTTAGAGGTAAGGCGAAGATGAAGAGCTTAAAATTGCTTATAAATTTAGAAAGGAAATAAGAAAAACCCCTAATACTCTGTAAGAAATGCTGGGAACTTGAAGCAATGAGACCGAAAGGTTTAAGAGACACTAAGAAGGCTGAGTGCTGTGGCTGACACCTATAGTCCCAGCACTTTGGAAGGCTGAGGTGGGAGAATAGTTTGAGGTCGAGAGTTTGAGACCAGCCTGAGCAACATAGTGAGGACCTGTCTCTAGAAGAAAGATAAAAATTAGCCAGGCATGGAGGAACATGCCTATAGTTCCAGCTACTCAGAAAGATGTGGAAGGAAAATTGCTTGACCCCAGGTGGTTTGTGGTAAGCTCTAATGATACCAATGAACACTAGCCAGGGCAACAGAGCAAGACTCTGTCTTGAGAAAAAAAAAGAGAGACACTAAGAAAGAAGGGCTATTTATTTATTAAATAAGAGAATATGGTAGATATAATGGATTGGGAGAAGAAGGGGATCCAGGCCAAGCCCTGATGCTCAACATTGCATAGTGAAACTGAATGGTCACAGGAAAGACAAAAGTCAGTAGGGTGTAAGGCAGTGATTCTCAACCTTTCTAAGGCCGCAACCCTTTAATACAGTTCCTCGTGTTGTGGCGACTCCCAGCCATAACACAAGGAACTGTATTAAACATAACAACACGAGGAACTGTATTAAAGGATCGCGGCCTTAGGAAGGTTGAGAACCGCTTTAAGGTTACATAAACCAAGGGAAGAGAGTATTGCAAGAAGAGTGGTCAACTACACCAAATGCTACTTGCCACAACTGATTAGATAGTGACACGATTTCCCAACAAACAGAATTGAAAAAGAGAAAAAAAGTTTTGGATAAGGATGATGAGTTTAGTTTTAGGTACTGATTCATTCAGTAAATAGCTGAGCAAAGGATTCTGTCAGACCTTGAGGAAAAATATACAGATGCAGTTCCCATCACCTATAGAGTTTACAGGGAGAGACAGAGAATTAAACAGTTACAATTTGACATGATAAGGAGTGTTAGCAGTTATGTGTACAAAGTGCAGTGACTGGCTAGACAACAGACATTTCAGTTTGCCAGGGAGATTTAGGGAAGGCTGATTTGTAAAGGTGGTTGGGCAACAAGAGAAGTGCTGAGAGGGCAGTCTGGACAGAAGAAAAAGTATGTTCAGAAGCAGAAGATACAGGGCATATGTGCAGAATAAAATGTGGTTAACACTGCTGCAATGTAAGGTGCAAGGGAGTGGGAACACTTGAGAAATGGCCTTGAAAGGGGAGATGAGAAGAGGTTATAAAAATCTTCCATACAATGTGAAAAAATTCAGATTCAATGATGAGGGAGACTGGGAGCTGTATGATGATTGCAATGGCATATTTAAAATATTTTCTAGCAGTAAAGGATGGCCTGGAGACAGGCAAGAAGCAAGGCAGGGTTATCACTGAGGGGGCTATTACAGTAGTCTAGGCTAGAGGTCACATGTTTGTACTTGGGAGAGGGAATAAATTGGAAGTAACTGGTAAGATTTATAAAACCAACAAGAGTAGGTGGATGAAGGAAATAATAGTAAAAATGATATTTACTATTTACTGAGAAATTATACTGAAAACTGCTATGGGCTTTATCTGCATTATTCTATGGACTATTAAAAACACCACTATATCGTAGTTATAGTTCATTAATATTGGAGTACAAGAAAAGTAGGTTTTTTTTTTTTCTTTTTTTGGTGGGTGGGTACAAATGCAAAAGCAAGGAGAAAAGAGTTTGTTCTGTTTTTAGCCACTTGTGGAACAAATAGATGGATCTGACCAATTGGATATAAATCTCTTGAACTCAGAAAAAATGTCTCAAGTAGAGAAGTCACAAGCATAAAGCTGTGGAGAATAGAATAATCCAGAGAAGACAGAAAGTATATTATGTGAGGAAAGCTCAAGAGTGGTCACACAAAGAAGATGGGGAATAGATCCCTTTGAAACATGAACGTTTAAAGAAAAAAAGTCTGAAAAAGAGCTCAGAGAGGGAGCTTGTGGATCAAGAAATAGTAATGCCACAGAGGTCAAGGGAGTTTAAAGGAAAGATCGCAATGATCTTGATAAAGCAGCAGTGGAGCAGGAATTCTTCTACAGGTTTAAGTGATGGTAGGAGTTGAGGAATAAATGGAATTGAAGTATGAACAAGTATGCACAAGTTGTCAACATTCCTGGATGTGACTGGAAGGCGATAAGGCCATATCCAGAGAACTTACGATAAAGGAAGATTTTTCTTTTTTATAATAGATGAATGACACTTGGATATGTTCTTAAGCCAAAAGGAAAGAGCCAATAGAACGATGAAGTAACTGTTGGGGGGAAGCCTGAGTTGGGGTAGGGTGAGCTTTGCACTGGAAAAGAAGAAAGATACCTTTTGTTCTGAAAGAAATACATGTAAGACTGGTTACAATACAGGTAGGCTTCTAGCAATTTTCTTCCTACTACCAACCTACAATTGCCTCTTTTTCTTTTCTTTTAGGAGCCAAATGTCATCAGCTGAAAGTGAAGTAACAGTTTCATGAGTACTGAAACAAAGAAGATGAACAGTTCAATTCACACTGGAGTGGGATTTTCAGGGTACTTGAGAAGGGGGATAAGGGAGTAAGGCCCTTAAAAATGGAGCCCAGGAAAGCTAGGACTGGAAGACAAACTAGGAGAGTGAGCTGCTGAGACAAAGAAAAAAATACAGGCATCAAGGACATACAAATAATGATGAAATCAAAGAACAAGGGAATCAGAATGAAAGAACCAGAGCTGGAAAGAAAAGCTGAGATTACAGATCACAGAGAGAGATGCTGAATTAAAAATTTTAATAGTAGAAGAGTTCTGGTGAATGACAAAGCCCAAGAAGGGGACGTGGCACTTGACAAAACCCAAGAAGGGGATGTGAAGTTTTAATGAAGGTAAATATGGTTGCTGTCACAGAATTGTGAGACCACAGTATATTATCTGCACGGATTTTGAATTCATCCAGGATTGTAGGTCTACGCTACACTATTCTATTCTGTAGTATTTGGCATAATCTCATCTGAATGTGAAAAATAATTTCTTAGATCAGAAGAAATTAAGAAATTTCTTAGATCAGTAGACTAATCTATTTAATCTACTAATGATCCCTAAATTAAAAATTCTACATAGTGGTTTTTACATCACAATGAACTCAAGATAATGATTTAGTAGCTAAAAAACTGAATCTCTTTCAAAATAATTCTATTTTTTCTTTTTAAAAACAGAGCAGTAATAGTGGAGAAAATTAAAGTGGACAAGCAGAAGAGCTTTCATTTTCTCTAAGATCACTAGCTTATGAGCCTGAGAATCAGGTTTGAATCCCACATCCCCTAACTCTTAATGTCAAGCACCTTCCATTATAACTTGTCACTTTTCACTGAGGACAGTGTTAGAAGTCTCAGAGATTATAAAAGAGAAAATATTTTACCGTTTCGGCCATTTTCTCAGCAGGGGTGCTGCAGAATTCAACTGTTGATGAAATCTTTTTTTGACTGCTAATGCCAACATTTCCCAGAAGATGAGAATTTACTGCTTTTGCCAACTTGTGATTTGTTAATGCTAGTTCTGCTGTGCTGTGGGGTTGTGCACTAGGGGAATAAGTTTGCTGTCTTCCCCACTGCAAGGAGACTAAGAGCTCCTCCAGTAACCTGCATGGAATACACATGAATACTGAATGTTAGGAAGAGGACAAAATATAGACTCAGTAATAAGAAATGAGAAACACATTTCTGAAATAATATATATTATCTTAAAAATATATAATGTCTTTCCCCTGTATCTTTCTCTCTCAAGAGTTCAATAAATTAGGAAGTTGGGTAAGTAAGTTAGACACAGTCACTCTACTAAACTGTTACATGAAAATCATTCAATAAATAGTACTTTTTCTAGTTCTCATGTCTTAATATAAGAACTATTGATTTGATTTGTGCAACTATTGAGCTATTCATGACTTTTCTTTTTTAGTGAGCTGCAGTCATTAATTTTTGAATGCTAAACCAACCTACAGTTCTTGGGACCAACTCTTCGGGATCATAATACACACACCTTTTTCTCTATTATTGAATTTGATTCACTAAATTCTGTTAAAGATTTTTGCACCCATGTTAGTTAGAGATATCGATCTATAGTTTTCTTACAATGTCTCTGGTTTTGGTATCAAGATAATGCTGGCCTCATAAAATGAGTTGGAAATTGTTTCCTTCTATTCTTCCTTAGATGTTTCCTAGTATTCACTAGTGATTTGTTTAGGCCTGAAATTTTCTTTGGAAAGTTTTAACTACAAATTGAATGAGTAATCGTTAGTAGTTTTTCTTTCAAGGAGTTTTGATTGTTTCATCTAAATTACTGAATTTATTGATACAGAGTTGTTCATAACATTTCCATATAATCTTTTAAACTGTTTATAGCGTACTCCCCTACCTCATTCTTGATGCTGGTAATATTTATCTTTTCTCTCTCTCTCTCTTTTTTTTTTTTCTGATTAGACTGGCTAGACTGTTTTCATATGTTTATTTGTCCAAAGAACTGACATTCAGCTTTCTATTTATTTTTTGCTGTCATTTTTATTATTTTTTTCCCTCTACTTTGGTTTAATTTGGTTTTTATGTTTAAGAGGGACCTTAGAATACTGATGAGACTTTTTTCTTTTCCAAAAATAAGCATTTAAAATGATAATTTTCCTTCGAAACACTTCATTAGATGCTTCCACAAACTTTGATAATTTGATATATTATGTTTTCACTCTCCTAATTTCCCCTTTAATCCTTGCCAGTAATATTTATAAAAAATCAATTATATATAAATACAAAGAGCTTTTAAAGAAAAATATCAATTTTTATAATTCTGGAGAATATGGTCTTGAAAATAAGTTTTAATATGGTAGAAAGTTTTCAAAAAGATCTCCTTCCATAGGAGAGACAGGTACACTTGGTAGCTTCTACCAAAAACTATATAAAACTACAACTATAACTAAAAGCTGTTTTTAAATCCAGAAATTTCTATTATATATATAACTAATTCTCTCTTCAATTAAGTATGACAAGCATATCTTCTAATTTTTTTAGTCTTTCTCTCTCCCAGGGCATCTATTTTAAATTGCTACTCAAAGTGTGTGCTCAATAAGTTACTCAATGTAGACACACTAAGAAAACTATTACAATTACAAAAACTGCAGGAGAAATCAGAAAAGTTCAGAATGTAAACAAGTGCCATACTTCTGCGTGGCTATCATTTCCTGACGAAACTGTTCTCGTTCACTCAAGAGATCTTGTATGGCACTGTGTGCATCTCGGGTTTGACGCTGTAAAGCTGCTCTGGAGTTGGTTAACTCATCCGCCATTACCCTGAAAAAGATTAAAATCTTACATGTAAATTCTGTGTATAACATGGTATAAAGAAGTTAAATACCCTGTGACTCTTACTTTTAAAAGCTAACAAAGAAAATTTAACCCAGTAAAATTACTTATCAAATTTTCAACTTTTCATTAAAGAACAATAAAAATGTTTATAAACATGGAGTTCATTAAATAGATTCAGCTAAAAATACTCATTTACACACTGACAAAGGTAAAAGTTATTGAACTTTCCCATACAGTGACTTTTGGTATGCATCTTACTCTAGATTGATCAAATTTTGAACAAAAATTTAAGTATTTTTAGATACAGAAAAATTTAAAGAGGAAAACAATCATTATTTTCCTACACTCAATTACCTGGTTGCCTCAAGAAAAATATTAATATAGAAAGTCTGGATATTGCCATAGGCAAAGAATTTATGACTACGACTGAATAGACAAATGCCAACAGAAACAAAAACAGACAAATGGGATCCAATTAAACTAAAAATCTTTTGCATGGCAAAAAGAAAAAATCAACAATATAAATAGATAACCTACAGAATGGCAAGAAATATTTGTTAGCTATGAATTGACAAAGGGCTAATGTCTAGAATCTACAAAGACCTCAATTCATCAAGGAAAAAAGATAACTCCAGTAAAAAGTGGGCAAAGGACACGAACAGACATTTTTCAAAGGAAGACATACAGATAGCCAACAAACATGAAAAAATGCTCAGCATCTCTAATCATCAGAGAAATGCAAATTCAAACCACAATGAGACACCAACTTGTACCAGTCGGAATGGGCATTATTATAAAGTCAAAAAACAATAGATTTGGTGAGAACACAGTAAAAAGGGAATGCATATACACTGATGGTAGGAATGTACAATCTGTATGAAAAACAATCTAGGGTGGTGCCTGTGGCTCAGTGAGTAGGGTGCAGGCCCCATATACCGAGGGTGGCGGGTTCAAACCCAGCCCCAGCTGAACTGCAACCAAGAAAAAAAAAAAAATAGCTGGGCGTTGTGGTGGGCGCCTGTAGTCCCAGCTGCTCGGGAGGCTGAGGCAGGAGAATCGCAGAAGCCCAAGAGCTGGAGGTTGCTGTGAGTCCTGTGACATCATGGCACTCTACCGAGGGCGATAAAGTGAGACTCTGTCTCTACAAAAAAACAAACAAACAAACAAAAAACAATCTAATCCCGCAATCTCACTACTGGATACTTACTCAGACTAAAAGAAATCACTCTATCAAAAAGATACCTGTACTTTTATTGAAGCACTATTCGCAATGGCAAAGATATAGAATTAACATATGTGTCAATCAATTGATGAATGGATAAAGAAAACATGGTATACACATATACTACACCACAGAACATTACTCAGCCATTAAAAGGAATGAATTCTTGTCTATTGGAACAGCATGGACAGAAGCTGTTAAGTGAAATAAATATTTCAGAGACAGAAATTCAAACACCCCATTTCTCACTTGTAAGTAGGAGCTAAATAATGAGTATATACAGGCATAGAGAGTAGCATAATAGCTATTGGAGACTTGGGAGGGTGGGAGAGAGGTATAGATTGAAAAATTACACAATGAATACTATGTATATTAATCCAGTAAGGGTTGCACAAAAAAACATAGACTTCACCACCACATAATATATCCATGTTACAGATCTGCACATGTATCTCCTAAATCCATATAATTAAAAAAAACTTATTTAAAAAGAAAAACTAATATAAAAGGAAAACTAGGTCTTTCCCCCTGCCAAGTATCCCCATTCTTTTTTTTTTTTTTTTCCCCACTCTTCTTTTGTATGTAACTAATAGTTTCTTTTTTTACCCAGCGTAATCAAGTAGCAGGCAAAGTTAACAAACATTTACTTAATTTTCCCAAAATAATAACTTATGTATATTTCAGTATAAAAGTATGTATTAAAACTATATCCATTTAGTTACAAAAAGAGGTTATTCAATATAAACTTTTCTACATCTTTATTTTTTGCACTTAAGAATTTATCTTGGAGATTGTTCCATATTATTACATACAGAGCTGTCTTAACTCTTGGTTTTAAAAAATAGCTTCATGTTTTCTACTTATTTGATGTACTAAAGTTTATTTAAGTAGTTTTCTATTGATGAAGTGAAAGCAAAATTTTAAAGTATGACAGTTATTCAGCTGAAATAACTAAAATTTAAGTCTATTCTCACTACCAAATTTCTTAAAATAAGGACAATTTTGACATTAAAAGGTATTGTAATAATCTGTATAACAGTCCATAAATAGTAAGTTTATTTCTCCAAATAGCATACTACACTAGTACAATAAGGAAAGAAATAAGTTAAGGACTTTAAGAAAGTAATCAACTAATAGAAAATATTGTTGACATTAAGACATGAAGAAATACTTTCCTAAACATTTACTTGTCACAATTGGTGGTTCTCAGAGTATAACCTGAAAACTTTGTTGTTTTATGAGACATCTCTAGATGATTCAATTTAAATCAACAGTTATTATATAATGTGTGAAGTACTTTGCTAAGTGCTGGAAATACACGAAAGGATAACATCCAGATCCTGTTCTCCAATAGCATGAAGTTGAAGGGATAGAAGCAATAGATGGACAAAGAATCATAATATACAGCAGAGTTTCCCAACCACTAGTGTGTCCAGAGGCCAGGCTGAGGACCATGGAGTTTTTACCTCTGTTGAAAAGTAGCTTCATCCAGTATGTCATAAAAATGTTATTTTCTATTTGTGATTGGAGAGAAAACGGTTGGAAAGTTTTATTACATAGTTAAAAGAGCTATAAGAACAGAGCATGAAAAATAAATAATATTATCTTAGGGAACAGAAATGTTTGATTTTTCCAGATAGGAAGTGAAGAAAAAGAATTTATTTTGGCCTTTTATTAAATACAGTAAAATCGCTATAATGTGTCCACTCAAGGGATTGTAAGAAATTGGTCAACATATGGAGGTGGTCAACATAAGGAATAAGGGCTACAGTATTAAGAAATCAATACATGTATTAAGAAAAAAAGTCAGAAACTAAACTAAATTTGGTAAAAAAAAAAAAAAAGACAGAATAATTCACCATTTATAAATTGATTTCTTTTGTCCTAGGAATTTACTTATAAGACATTAGGTAAAAGCAGTAATCTGGGATATCTGTGAGTACATTGTTACTGAAAAGAGCAAAAAATGAAGACAAATGTCTAATAAAAGTCTTGTTTATATGGTCTATGAAAATTAGGTAAATTTAAGGAGGTGGTCAACTATGGAGGTTCTTCTGTATTTACTAGATGTCTGAGTTTATGGTTTTGCTTTTGTCTTAAACACTGTAGTAGGAATGATTTCTACTATAGAGTAGTAACCTAGAATTTAGGAATAAGGGAGGATACTTATATAACTTCTCCATTTAGGGAAGTTTATCTGATCAGCCAGAGGAGGGAAAAGGCTACATGTTAAATACTATATGAAGGACTCTGACGATTTTAGAAATTCTCATTATCCAACCTATTTTCTTGTGTTATAGGTTAGAAACCTGATAAACACAGAAATAAACCAGGAAATGAAATACTATTTACAATAGAAATACCTGCTTGCAAGGAATTTACTTCGCCATACATCACACTGTATTGACATACGTTCTAACTGTTCAGAAAGTTGAGCGGTGTTTCGACCTAGTGCTTCATTTTCTAAAATAAGCTGATTTT
Organism: Loris lydekkerianus; assembly: GCA_963574355.1. NCBI lineage: Eukaryota > Metazoa > Chordata > Mammalia > Primates > Lorisidae > Loris > Loris lydekkerianus. The sequence continues at coordinate 48,110 of CAUYPK010121080.1, forward strand.
TCTCACGGGCTAGACGTTCAAAGTGATACTGAAGATCATCCCCAACAGAAGCCACCAGCAACTTTTTTAACTCACGATTTACCTAAAAGAGAACATAACAAGCTCAAAGTAATGGCATTGACTTTAATATGTGTAACAAAATCAACAAAAGAGAAATTGTCCTTCTATGGCAATCTGGACCTCTACTATTTAAAGAGTATGTCAAAAAGTGAAATTAAATATATTTCACAATATATATAAACCACATCTCTTTACCTCTCTCTACATATCTTTATCTATTATTCATTTATGTGGTTATAAACTGAGCCTCTTGTAATAAGAATAGAAATCATTATCATGAAAGTAACAAACTGCTTCCGGCCAATATTTAAAGAAAAAAAGGTCAGAAACTAAACTAAATTTGGTTAAAAAAAAAGAATGTTTTATGTGTCTTTTAATTCATCATTTATAAATTGATTTCTTTTGTCTTAGGAATTTACTTATAAGACATTAGGTAAAAGCAGTAATGTGGGATATCTGTGAGTACATTGTTACTGAAAAGAGCAAAAAATGAAAACAAATATCTAATAAAAGTATTGTTTATATGGTGGCATCATTGAAGAGCACTGTTGTAATACTAGATACAGAAACAAGGGAAGAGGATAGGCAACCTTTTTTTTTTTTTTTTGGCAACTTTTACTAAGAGGTAGAGATTAAAGCAATACAATCATAACTTATACCATCAATCTCTTTATTCCAAATATCATGTCTACACAGGCAAAAACACTGGGCATTTATGAATCTTTAAAATAGGGACTGCTAAACTAGCCAATTTGAAAGCCTGACTTGGTCAATCTTCCATCTGGCAGTTTAAAACTATAACTCCTTTTACAACTTATAGATTGTCTTTTCCAAACCACCTCACATCTTCATCTTGAGTAAGGTTTAGAGTATGAGTTCCCAAAACATGGGTATAAACTCCCTGTAGAGCAGTGGTTCTCAACCTGTGGATCGCAACCCCATTGTAACAATGAAAATACATCCTGCATATCAGATATTTACATTACGATTCATAACAGTAGCAAAATTATAGTTATTAAGTAGCAATAAAAATAATGGTTAGGGGTCATGACAACATGAGGAACTGTGTTAAAGGGTCATGGCATTAGGAAGGCTGAGAACCACTGCTCTAGAAGCTCTGAGAATGAGAAATTTAAAAAGCATTGTAAAGATATGACAGGCTTTGATGAATGACATTCTCACGAAATAGTTTTCTCACATTGAGGTTTAGAAGGTTCAGCTGTAAAGAGTTGTACTCATTAAATCTATTAAGGCTATTCTTACCTCTGTCTGTACTCGGAGCTGGTTTGAAAGACCTTCTTTGTCCTGTAATAACCTTCTTTCAGAGTTCTTGAGCTTTTCCAATACATTCTTTACCTCTGAGAGTTCTTTGTTAGGTTCTATAACTCCCTCTGACTGACCAAGACATTCTCCTTTATGATATCCCATTGACTTAACCTTTGCATTTTTGTTGGGGATATCATGAGTTATAGCAGCTTTGGGAACTAATATTCTTACAGCTTCGACTTCCACTGCTTTTTCAGTGAGAATTTTCCCTAACTGAAGAACTCCTGGGCTCTCTGATGGAACAGCTTTCTTCCATGGACTCTGAAGAGTGTGATGCTTTCTAGATTGGACTCCAGATGTGACTTCAACAGATTTAGGTGGCTCCTCAGTTTCCATTCCATCTCCTGCTCCTCGGATGGGGGGTGATGTCAGGGTCACTAACGAAGGGGAATACAAATCATAAACTATTTACCAAAAAGAAATGTCAAGAACAAGTTGTCAGATTAAACTTCCTTAGATATCACTTTCACCATTTTAAAGTTAAGTTACTTAGGTACGCTATATTCCCAATAAAGTGCCTTATATGTAGTATTAACAATAAACAAATAATAACTAGGGAGGGATACAAGATGAGCAGACAGGTCAGTGACAATAGTTATGATAATGAACTTTTGAGTGGTCACAGGCAGCAAACACAAGTGCCTAATATGTATAAGCCAGATATTCTGTGAGGTACTGTGGACCACTATGCTCAAGAAATTTACTGCATAATTTAGGAGACAGGACATGCATAAAAAAAGACAAAATGTGTTAAAATATAATATATAATAAATGTGTAATAAGTGAAACAACAACATTTCAATATACTTTTTTTCTATAGAAGGATTAATAACAATTTTGAACTACTAATTGGTTTTTACCAAACCATCACTGTCTCCAGGGATCCTCATTAAACTTTTTAAACGGGGGGCCAGTTCACTGTCCCCCAGACCGTTGGAGGGCCGGACTATAGTTAAAAAAAAACAACTATGAACAAATTCCTATGCACACTGCACATATCTTATTTTGAAGTAAAAAAATAAAACGGGAACAAATGCAATCACACCGCCTCATGTGGCCCGCGGGCCGCAATTTGAGGATCCCTGGAGACTCTACCCAAATCATATATAATATAAACAATTTAATCTCCTAAAACAAAAACCTGAAATACAATTCCTTGTTTAAAAAAAGTCAAAGTATGTCCTTAGTCTCAATTACTATTAAATGTCATACTGTAGATATGTCAAATAATAATGTTTCACTGTAACCAAGCAGTCAGGAGAACTTAATTTAGTAAGAGAAATAATAAGGTCTTACTAAAATTAAATCTTTCTTAAGAGTTTTTGAAATACAAAGCCATATTAAAACAAGAATTACAACTGGCTGGGTGTGATGGCTCACGCTGAGGCGGGTGGATAGCTTGAGCTCACGAGTTCGAGACTAGCACGAGCAAAAGAGAGACCCTGTCTCTACTAAAAATAGAAAAACTGAGGCAAGAGGATAGCTTAAGCCCAAGAGTTGGAAGTTGCTGAGAGCTATGATGCCATGGCATTCTACGCAGGGCCACAGCTTGAGACTCTGTCTCAAAAAAAAAAAAAAAAAAAAAAAAAGTGGAACTGACATTCCAAATTGAAGCAGACTCTAATATCACCTTGGTTCCTGGATTCTGGCCCTAGAAATGGAATTCTCTAGTCAATTCTAGATGCACCATAGAAGCACCAAGCTGACCAAAGGTTGCTCAGGGTAATGTTAAGAAAATAACTATAAAAAAAATTACCAAATTGTCAAGGTGTTTTATAACAAGGGAAATATCTAACAAGAATACTTTCTTACTATTTCTTTGCTAGGTTTCTACCTTTTAAGAAACTTATTTTTCTTCCTCTTCCAAACTATGTTATATAGATACAAAAACCACAGAACAGATTTTCACACCATCACTTATCCTTTGTATTTGACTTGTATTATTTTTAAAATGTTACATGAAAAGATATTAATAAGATATACTCTTTTTTATCATTCTAAAATTACTTCTCATTACTTCAGATTTCCTCAGTTTTTTTATACTTATAATAAATTTTATAAGCTTAGTATATTTTTCAGTATATTCCTTCAAGTTAATACAGTATTACTTATTATTATTCTATGATTGGACATTTAGACTCTTTCCAATTTCTCACTATAATAAATGCTTTAGTGAACACTTTTATGTCTACAGATTTTTTTTTAACTTCTGAATTATTTCTTTCAAATAAGCTCCTAAGTGCAGAATTGATTTGGTAAAAATCTATATTGTCAAATAGTGTTTTCACAGTAGATCGATTCCTTATTTATTTTTACAATTGCAATACTTATGATTTAATGCAAAACTTAAAAGTAAGTAAGAACACATGACCAGTGTTCAGATGGTGTTTAGCACAGTAAAGATTCATTAAATGTTAGGTCTAATTGCTTTTATTATTCTTTAAAAATATTCCTAATCAACTTTGGATGTTGATAAGGGGAAAAAATAAAGTTTATTTAATGTTACAAAAATAATTCTGATTTTTTTCTCTTAGACCAGTCTTATAATTTTATCATAAGACTATAGGACAACTTTTTTTTATTTAACAGATTTTTCCCCCAATGTTTCCCACATATGTAACAATGTTCTGGGAATTCTGAGTTATAGTTAGATAAGAGGTGGCAAGACAACTGGGATGCAATCAATGTGTTCTATTTTAGAAAACATTTTACATTAGAATAAAATGGTATCATTTCTATATAAAATATAAACTCAAAGACCCCTTGTAATACTTCAGAAAGTGACATAAAGGATTTGGTACATTACTTAAAACATGCTGTAGCATGTTAGCACTCACAAGGAGAATCTCCACTGAATTGTTTTTAAAAATAAAGGACTGTTCCCATGTTAAGTTTGTGTAACTCTGTCTAATGTAAATTTAACTTTGTCAGTAAGACATTCTGTCTTTTGAGAATCACATATTAACTGTAGATTAATAAAACAAAATCTACAAAAGACACACTAATGCCATGCCTCAGGCTCACTGAGGCCAAGGGAATAAGAGGCAGGTGTGATATTATCATCACAGACAAAATAGGATTTCTAGGTAAGCTGTAACTTTTTTGAGTTGGAATTTTAAGTAATAGAGATTCAAGAACAAATCACAAAATGGTAAACACTAAATTTAAAAGGCAAAAAAAAAAAAAAAAAAAAAAAGGGTATTTACCAGAAATCTTTCAAATAAAATACCCTTGTAAAATTCCAATTAAGAAACTCAAACAACTTATTTCAATCTCAATTTACTCTTCATTTTATTTAAGATGTTAATGATATACTTAAATACCAAAGTTGTATTACATATCATATGGGAGCTTCTTCTCAGTAATAACTATGATTCCAGCTGATGTGCATGGGGAAGCAGGCCACGAGAGGAAGAGCTTAACGTTTGCTTACCTGGTAACTTATCTTTCATAATTCTATTTTTCCTTGTGACACACATAGAAACCTTTATTACATATGCAGCAGGTATAATCCAGGATACTACTCATGAGCAATTACCTTCTCTCAAGTGCAAAGACAAAGATTTATGATAATAGCTCCAAAATTATGAGTAATGCTTACGTAAAGCAAAACATCAAATCTTATTCTTCTTCACTCTTTGAAGGGAACTATTCATCACCATCACTTACACCTGTGATCACTTACTAATGAATTAAAACACAGCAAAAGTTTATGGCTTATTCTTACTGCCTTCCCCAATGATTGGTAAAATGTAGAAAAAGAACAAATAAGATCACTAGTCTAAACATTCTAGAACAGGGACTGGCCAAACTTCTTCTGCAAAGGGCCAGATAACAAATATTTTAGGTTTTGTGGATTAAAAGGTAAAATTGAGAATATATATAGGTGCTTATTTACAGGAAAAAATTTTATTAACAAAATTCAAACTATAATAATAAATGAATACAGGGGATTTTTTTGTAATAATGAGACAAACAGAATTCTTTTTATTTAGGATAATATTTGACTTAAATGGAGTTCAAAATTATACCTACCATCAAACTTACTGCAAATATTTTCAGGAGGCCTAAGGGACACAATGTGCCAATCCCTGCTCTGGAATATGGAGGCAAAAAGAATACTTTACAGTCTGTCATTGGAAAAATATTTCTCCTTTATTCATAAAACTCTAGTCTAAATCTATGAAGACAGGCATTCTGAATCAGTAGGATGAGATAGTGAGAACACCACCAGACTCCGAGTCAGGATAACTTATGTCTCTACTGCCATGCATTATGTGACACTGGACAAATCACTTAACCTCACCCTTCTCCTATCGCTTGGTGCTTTCAGAATAATGCAAATACTATAGTAAATATTTTAAAAATAATTTGTTTCTTTTGCAGGCTAGATTACTAGGAGCTCCAAGATAGGGACTATCTCCTAATCTTACATTATCAGCTGGTGAAATGGTTTTTGGCACAAAAAAGATGAGTAGTGCTTAATGAATTTCATTAATCTGTTAATATACTACCTAGAAAATTTCACTTTAATATCCAATAATCAACTCATTTAAAAACTGCTTCATTTTTCTTCCTCTACACTAAATCATTAATTCCTAACTTGGACAGCCTGGAAGACTGTCTAGAACCTATGCAAATTCAGCTATAATACAATTTAAAAAATTAGGGATCATCACTTGATAATTTTAAATCAATACTATAAAAAGTCTTCAATATTGCCTAATAAAATTTAGTTATAGTTATTAAAATAAAAAATGTTACAGACAACGGACTTAAGAGTTAAACCAACATTTCTCGAAATGAAATCCAAACATTTCTGCCATAACCTCTATGCATAAAGACTTCCCTGGTCAAACAAATGTGGGCAAGGTTGCATACCACAACAGAGTCTACATTAGTATATTTTAGGCGCTCTGAGAAGTTCCAGAGTATAACTTCTCTCTTAACCCAGGAGTTCCTAAATTTATCCCTCCTGGAATCCTTAATACCTACCATTCCATACACTAGTATTAGACTATTTCAGAGAATCATAAACATTTAAGTGCATCAGATCTTCCTATTTGGTTTATTTTACTAAACTATCTGACTTTAATAGCTTTAATTTTAATCTTACATCTCAGAAAAATTATGAATTTTAATTTTCTAATTGCTACTACTTATTGTATGTTTTCCCTTGAGAAACAGGCCTAGCAGCAATGACACATCCCTCTTTTGATGATGCAATTGTTCAAACATCCTCTGAGAGGAAGTTCTATTGCTAAACAAACAATTATGCTTCTGTTCAGAGGTAGTTATAGGAAGCACAACTAATGAATGTCAACCATGACAGGAACATCTTTTCTCAGGCCATACAATACCAGCAACTTTTGTTCCCTGGCAATAGATAACCTATAGTAAGAATAGGGCTAACAGTTGGATTATCTTCTTTGATGGATAATTAAGATCAAGTGAAATAATGTTTGTAAAAGTGCTTTGTAACTCTAACCTCATTACAAACAAGTAATAACAAACAATAATACAAGAATTTAATTTCATAGAGGCCTAGCAATAATTAACTTTTAATCACTAATCATAACATTGTACTTAATTTTTGCTTTTCACCAAGCACCATGCTACCATGCTAGTTGCTTTCACATCGGATAGCATTTAATTGCTCTTATTTCCCGTTAGTTCTCAGTTTATTACTTTAATTATTGTCTCTGATGTGCTTATTCTAATATTATAAAAAACCTTCTGGTGACTTAAGGAATGCTGTTGCACATAGCTGAATTAAATTCAATTAAATATTTATTGGCATGATCTTTCTTCTTCATTTCTTACATGTATTTCAAATCGCATTCAAAAGTGAGTTTTAGCCCAGGTGTGGTTAACTCACTCCTATAATCCTAGCACTTTGGGAGGCCGAAGCGGGCGGATTGCTCGATCTCAGGATTTTGAGACCAGCCTGAGAAGATCAAGACCCTGTCTCTAAAAATAGCTGGTTGTAGGGAGGCCTCTAGTGCCAGCTACTTGGGAGGCTGAGGCAAGAAGATCACTTGAGCTAAAGAGTTTGAGGTTGCTGTGACCTACGGTGCCACTGCACTCTAAGGAGGGTGACAAAGTGGGACTGTGTTCCAAAAAAAATAAAAAATAAAAAAAGATAAACAAAAGGAAAGGAGGATGAAGAAGAAACACAGAATATGTAACTATAGTAGTGCCATCTGACAAAATTTTCTGCAATGATAAAAATATAACAGCCACTAGCCATATCTGGCTGTTAAATACTTGAAGTGTGGCTAGTGTGACTGAAGAACTGAATCTGTAATTTTTATTTTATTTAATTTTATTTATTTATTTTTGAGATAGAGTCTCGCTTTGTCACCTAGAGTGCTGTGGTGTTATAGCTCACAGCAACCATAAACTCATGGGCTCAGGTGATCCTCTTGCCTCAGCCTCCTAAGTAGCTGGGACTACAGGTGCCTGCCACAATACCCAGCTATTTTTAAGAAATGGGGTCTAGGTGTTGCTCAGGCTGGTTAGGCAATCCAGTCACCTCAGCCTCCCAGAGTGGTAGGATTACAGTCATGAGCCATTGTGCCTGGCTTTGAATCTTTAATAAAAAAAAAAAAAAAAAACAATTTAATTCCAATACTCATGTAATTACAGCATTAGACAGTGAAAAGAAAAGTGACGTCATGGAAGTCATGGAAAGAAACTATTTCAATAGGTAAAGAATGATTAATAGTACCAAATATTATACAGAGGCAAATAAGGAAGGACTAAAAAGTGTCCATTGTATTTAATAAGTGTTATGGGTTGAACTGTATTCCTCAAATACTAACATGTTGAAGTCTTCACCCCTAGTATCTCAAAAAGCTTCTTAGGAAACAATCACTACAGATGTAATTAGTTAAGATTAAATCATATGAAAGTAGGGTGAATCCCCTTTCCAATGTGACTGATATCCTTATAAAAAGGAGAAATTTGGTCACAGAAACATGCACACAGGGAGAACATTATGTGAACAGGAAGGCAAAAGTTAGGATGGTGTGTCTACTGGCCAAGATATCCCAAAGATTGTCAGCAAACCGCCAAAAGCTAGGAGAAAACTCCTTTCTTTCTCTAAAGCCTTCAGAGGGAGATGGCCTTGCTGATATTTCAATATTGGACCTCGAATCTCCAGGACCATGAGGCATTACATTTTTTGTTGTTTTTATAAATTTTTTTTGTTTTTACTAAATTTTTAAGGGTAGTCATCAATACTAATGGTATTAGTGTTAACTTGTATATCTGAAGTACTGAAATATAAACAATGCATTACAAAATAAGCATGGAGCACTTTGAAATACAAATGATTCCCAAGGGGTCCATGAGGTTTAGTTACCCAGCTCAAACATTCATATCATGAATTTAAAAAACCAATTACCATCAAAAGAAGAACACTTACCTCTGGTTTCTAAACTTTTCAGTGTAGTCATTTTTTCCCCTTAATCAATGAACATGCACTCCAAGACTTCTATTGAAATACCTAGCAATGTATACACATAAAATAATTAAAATAATACGAAAACATATTCACTGAGTGCTCCTAATTTAAATGTTAGGGTATTTTAATGGCTTCTGCATTCAGTACACAAGCAATAAGGGAGGGAAGTGTCCCCTCATATCCTTTTCTCACAGGTGGTATTGCTACGCCTACCAATGTCTCAGAAAAAAAAAAAAAAAATAAGGGTGGTTTACTTTTAAATGCTCTTGTTTCACCATCCTCATCAATGCACTCTACATTGTCAAGAGGTGTGTCCTGAATTTCAGATCAGCAACGGCAATGAAGTTATTGTAGGGGCTTCTGTCTCATTTATAAGACAACAGGAATTTTAAAGTAACGACTCTCTTAAGAGACATATTGACACAATTTGTTTACTATATATATCTATCTATGTCTATCTGAGAGTGCTTCCCGTTCAACAAATGACAAAAATATTACTCACGATAACTTAATTTGTACCTTTTTCTTGGTAGTAAAATTAAAATGGTGTAGCCCTTAACAGGAAAAAGACAAACAGACCTTGGGCACACGCTTTCAGAAATGTATGCACGGTCTTACGGCACCGACTGAGGTTCACGGAAAGGATAAGGAAGGGGACACTAACGTGACGATATTAATACGATGAACTGTATACTACTTGACAAAACTGGTTTCACCATTAAAATAAAAAAGAAAATTGCTCTTAGTACTCCATACAACCAAGCACAGCGTCTCCCACGACTGACTTCCTTTATCAGTCACAAATCCTCCTTCACTTACAGTCCAGTGCTCCGAAAACAGGTGTTCAAAAGACCCTGCATAAGCCATAACCACCGTCTCTCCTAAAGAAACCCAAGAGCCCAGAGAGCGTGTGCGGGCGCGGATGAGGGAACAGGGGCCCGGGGTGAAAGCAACCGGCAGAGCAGCGACAAGCTCATCCACCTCCGCTGTCCCTGCAAATCCAAACTTCAGCGGGTCTCTGTCTGAACCAGCCGACCTGGTACAACCATCTTTCCCTAAATCCAGAGCTCCCGGCCAGCAAACTCCAACCTCGACCTCCGTACTCTCCCCACATCCCCTCTTTTCGGACTTACCTTTAAGATTTGTGCTCTTCCTATTTCAGGGGCTTCACTTTACAGGCTCCTTTCCCCGGTGTCACCGAGTTAACTCCGCGCACTCGTCTTCCATTCCGAAGCGGCCCGCCCAAACCCTCCAGACCTCAAACGTCTCTTCACGCTTAATCACTTCCGATTACTCAGGGTTTCGCTTCCGGAACATTTTTCCAAAAAAGAAAGGTAAACGGATTCTGCAGTTCGTTTAAACTCAAAGACACAGAACACTCTTGAGGTGTAAGTCCTCAGGAAGTGAAAAGTGAGAGGATGCCTATTTTGAAATAAAATGCAGTACAGAAATATTTAACCCCAAGCGTCACATTCGCTTGCTTACACTTCCGGGTCATCCCTCAACCAAACGGAAGTAAAAGGGCTGAAAGGAGGAAAACTGTGTAGCGTCGCCCCAGGCAACAGCGTGAAGGGGCGAATCTGTCCAGTGGATGGAAGGAACCGCCTTACTCCCAGCCAGTAGGGACGAAGGGGCGGGGCTGTGGCGTCTCTGCAGCAGTGGGCGGGGCTCGGTTGCCAAAGTAACCGGATAATGGTGTTGGTGGTGCTGTCTTCCTGTCTCAACGTTACCAGTTTACTTGTACCGAGATCTTGAAACTATGGTGAGTGCCGGAGGAGGCCAGAAGAACGGCTCTAGTGTCCTGGTTACGCAGCCTCCCAACTCATGGGGTGGATGGGCACCCAGAGGGGTCCAGGTCCCTTTCCTGCCCCTATTATCTTTTCCTCTTCCCACAGGCCGTTTCCGCAATCCCCTGTTCTTGCAGCACCTTGAATTCCACTTTGGGTGCTGCTAAGCCTAGAGTAATACAACAAAGTTTAGGGCTAAGACATCGAGCCTAATAATCTAAGATGAGACATTATTTCGGACAAACATTTGTTTGCATTGTTCATTGCATTTTTCAAGCTTGCAGCTTCACAGTAACCCACTTCATTAAGAAGATGGGGTGGTGTGTACTGAGTATGTGACTGTCTCAACACTGGTTTGAATCGCCCTAGTCTTTGCTCTGGGTGGCGAAGCACTGTCCCACGCTCAGTTTAAGGGCTATTTAATAATGGGTGTATGCTGAATCAGTTCTCTTTTGGCCAGTTGATTACGTTCTACGTCCGTGCTTTAAAAAAACAAACATGTGAAAGCCCTAAATTAGTTTCATGGTAAGGCTGAGTA
>CAUYPK010121081.1:0-17024 GCA_963574355.1 Loris lydekkerianus
TTTTAATTTGTTTACTATTAAATCAGGGGGGTGTACATTAATGCAATCATGGGGCACCATACACAGGTTTTATATAGCATTTGACATATTTTCATCACACTGGTTAACATACCCTTCCTGGCATTTTCTTAGTTATTGTGTTAAGACATTTGTATTCTACATTTAGTAAGTTTCACATGTACCCTTGTAAGATGCACCATAGGTGTGGTCCCAACAATTACCATGATTCTGCCCATCCTCCTCCTTCCCCTCCCTCCCTTTCCCCTTTCATCATATTCTTAGGTTATAATTGGGTTATAGCTTTCATATGAAGAGGATTGGGTTGGTCATTATGTAGGATAGGTCTGAGAAGATCCTGAAGAGCTAGTTTGGTTATGGTAAATTTCTTCAACATATGAATGTCATTAAAGTATTTCATTTCTCCATCATAAATGAAACTCAGTTTATGTGGGTACAGTATCTGGGGTCGAATGTTATTTTGCTTTAGGAGATTAAAAGTCGATGACCACCCTCTTCTGGCTTGAAAAGTTTTGGCAGAGAGATCTGCAGTCATTCTAATATTCTTACCTTTGTAGGTAATGGATTTCTTACGTCCAGCTGCTTTCAGAATTTTCTCCTTCATATTAACTTTAGTGATATGCCTGGGGGATTTCTTATCGAGATTGAGTTGTGCTGGGGTTCTGAAACTGTCTGCTATTTGAATTTCAGATCTCTTGGCATGTCTGGAAAATTCTCTGTCATCATTTCACGGAGAAGGGCCTCTGTGCCTAGCGAGGCCACTTCATCAGTTTCAGGAATTTCGATGAGGCAGATATTATCCTTCTTTGAATTATCCCAGAGCTCTCTGAGAGAATGATCCATTTTTGCTCTCCATTTCTCTTCCTCTTTGAGAGTTTGGGACCATTCAAAGGCTTTGCCTTCAATGCCAGAAATCCTTTCTTTTGCTTGCTCCACTCTGTTACTGAGGGATTCTACTTTATTTTTTAGATCTTTGAGGGCTGCAAATTCTTGCTTCAGTGCATCAAAATCTTTGGTGGTTTTGTCTTTAAATTCGTTAAATTCTTGAGACAACTTTTGAATTTCTCCTTGAATTTCTAATTCCGACTTTTGAATTGCTGCTCGAATTTCTAATTCCAAATTTTTCTCCACTTTATTAATCTTGTGTGTGATCCAAATTCTGAATTTGATTTCTGACATCTCAGCCAGCTGTTTATGAATGGAATTTTCAGTTACATCTGCTGTATCTTTCCTTGGGGGTTTGATCTATTCTGGTTATTCACGTTACCAGAGTTTTTCTGCTGATTCTGCCCCCATGATTGTTTTACCCCTTTTGATTTTTTCCCCTGGAGGTTTGTCACAGACCCACACAGTGCAATGGCCTGAGAAACTGGGGCCCTGTTTGTTGTGGTGGGGTTAAGTGGTTCTGTCTTGTTTTCAGCTGGTTTCTGTTTGATCCTAGTGTAACAGTTGCTCTGGGTTGAAGTCTCAGCTGTGGAGAAATATTTGCAATTAAGTCATCCCACCCCCCACAGGCAACAATTGGAAAAGGAAAATCAAACCTTCCTGCAACCACACACCCATGGCACCCCCTGAATAGTCCTTGGGCGATTGGTTCAGTTCAAAAGGTCCCAATTAATTGTCTCAGTCAGCACCTGTCTCAGGTGGGAGAGTTTAAAAGGTCTCTGGCAACTGAATCACAGAATTCTGGTGACTACTCTGATATGGCTTGCTCCAGTGCCACATGGAGTCAGGAAGAGCCACCCAACAAATAGATCAGCCTCCTTCCCTACTTAGTACCTCTGTTACACCCAGTCACTGATAGTCCTGCAGGGCTTTGACTCAGGTGCCTGTAGTGAATAGATACACCAGGTGTTTTCCCCTGCCTGAATTACAACGAAATCTATTTTTGCTTGGCCAGGCCACTGTGCTCTGCCTTGATCTAGCAGGGGGAGGTGAAACCTCACAACCTCAGGCGCTTGATGGAGGCTGAGGGGTGTTCACTCAGTTGCAGCCCCGCCCCTGATTGATGTTATTGACAGAACAAAACAGAACAACTTTGTGAGACTTTGTTTCTGTCCCTGCTAAATTCCCCTACAGAAGAGAAGCTGTTTTGAGTTCCCAGAGCCTGTGCCTCAGGCCCAGTCTTCGCTCCTGCAGGTTTGTATTCAGTCACCTGTCAGTTCTAGCCTGTTGCCTTCCTTTGTCTACAGGCTGAGGATCTCCTGTGGGCTGGGTGCATCTTAGGCTCAGTAAAGAGGTCCTCTGGGTTAGCCCTGCCCTCGGAACTTCCTGGGTCTGCAAGTGCATTTCTGGTCCTTGTGCTCCACCCAGGTCGGTATCACTTCAGACAAATCCTTTACTCATGGGGCCTGTGTTTCCATCCCAGATCTGTTCCGTGGTGGTTGCCACCTGAGTAGATGCCCGGCCTCCTCTGGTTGCCCAGGGAGACAGGGGGTGTGGCTTCAGAATATATGGGAGTGAGCCGTAATGTTGCTTAAAGATGGCTGCTGCTTGCACCTCAGGGCACTGCTGTTCCAGTGTGGTTCCCTCTCAGCTGACCGTCCTCTCCTCACTCCCATGCCCCACAGTCAGCACTGATCAGCTGCAGTTTAGGCACTGTCCATATCCCTCGAGAAATCACCCAAGAATCTGGAGAACTGGCCTCCTGGGGGACAGGCCTCCAGACCTCAGAGTGAGAGTGGAGGGGAGTGCTGGGATCTTCAAGTTGTAGGTAGAAAATATATACAGTTTTATACAGTTTTATGCCTGGTAGGAGAACACCATGGCACCCTAGTAGGGGAGGTAGGTCTGGTTTTTAGAGGGTCTCTCCCATGGAGTGTAGTGGGAGGACCTTTGAACTATGCTCATTATTTTGTGGGGCACTCCAAGCCATTCTCATGGAGGAGGGGACTCTCTTCCGCTTGGTGATGGATTTTGTACCTTTTGTTTGTATCCTTGGGGTCGGAGCTCACCTCAGTGGGGTTGATGTGCATTCTTCAACCTTCTCTCTTGGAGCAGGTGAAATCCACCAGGTTACTTGCTAAATTTCTGTCCTTTAACTCTCCTTCTGGATGGGACCCTCTGTGGAAAGCTGGCTTCAGTCAGCCATCTTGTCTCCGGTCCTGCCTGTCTTCTTCAGAGAAGTTTCTCTTCAAGTCCCTTGCCCAGCCTGAGATAAGATCACTTGTTCTTTTCTTGCTAATACATTTGAGTTCTCTGTGGATTCTGGTTATTAAACCTTTGTTTCAGACATAACCTGCAAATATTTTCTCCCATTCTGAGGGCTGTTTGGTTGCTTTACTTACTGTGTTCTTGGCTGTGCAAAAGCTTTTTAGTTTGTTCAGGTCCCAGTAGTGTAAGTTTGATGCTGCTTTTATTGCCCAGAGGGTCCTTCTCATAAAATATTTGCCCAGGCCAATTTCTTCAAGAGTTTTCTCTGCACATTTTTCTAGTACTTTTATAGTTTCATGTCTGAAGTTTCCATGTTTAATTCAGTGAGAGTCTATCTTGGTTAATGGTGAAAGATGTGGGCCCAGTTTCAGTTTTCTACAGGTCGGCAGCCGGTTCACCCAGAAACATTTTCTAAATAGGAAATCTTTTCCCCACAAATGTTTTTAATTGGCTTGTTAAAGATCAAATAATGGTAAGTAGCTGGAGTGGTCTCTTGGTTCTCTATTCTGTTCTATACATCTACCTCTGTTTCTGTACCAGTACCATGCTGTTTTGATCACTATTGATTTATAGTATACTCTGTGGTCTGGTAGCGTGATTCTTCCTGCTTTGTTTTTATTTCTGAGCAATGTCTTCACTATTTCAGGTTTTTTTTCTGATTCCAAATAAAATGAAGTATTTTTTTGAGATCTTTAAAGTATGACAGTGGAGCTTTAATAGGGACTTCATTAAAATTGTATATTGCTTTGGGTAGTATGGACATTTTAACAATGTTGATTCTTTCCAGCCATGAGCATGGTATGTTTTTCCATTTGTTAACATTTGCAGTTATTTGTTTTTTTAGAGTTTCATAGTTCTCTTTATAGAGATCTTCCACTTTCACTTTCTTTGTTAGAAAAACTCCCAAATATTTCATCTTCTTTGGGACTACTGTGAATGGAATAGAGTTTTTGATTGTTTTTTTCAGCTTGACTATTGTTGGTATATATAAAGGCTACTGATTTATGAATGTTGATTTTGTAACCTGAGATGCTGCTGTATTCCTTGATCACTTCTAAGAGTTCTGTAGTAGAATCTCTGGTGTCTTCCAGATGTACACTCATATCATCTGCAAAGAGTGAAAGTTTGATCTCTTCTGACCCTAGATGGATACCCTTGATCGCCTTTTCTTCCCCAATTGCGATGGCTAATTATTCCATTACAATGTTAAAGAGCAGTGGAGACAATGGAAAATCTTGCCTGGTTTCTGATATGAGTGGAAATGATTTCAAATTAACTCCATTCAATATGATATTGGCTGCGGGTTTGCTGCAGATGGCCTCTATCATTTTAAGAAATGTCCCTTCTATACCAATTTTCTTACATGTTCTGATCAAGAAGTGATGTTGGATATTATCAAAAGATTTTTGTGCATTAATTGAGAGAATCATATGTTCTAAGTTTTATAATTTGTTTATGTGCTGAATTATATTTATAGATTTATGTATATTGAACCAGCCTTGAGACTGTGGGATAAACTCACTTGCTTGATGTGCTACTGGATTCTGTTTGTTAGGATCTTGTTGAATATTTTTCCATTAATATTCATTAGTGATATTGGTCTATAATTTTCTTTTCTTGTTGAGTATTTTCCTGGGCTGGGGATCAGGGTGATTTTTAATTCATAGAACGTGTTGGGTAGTATTCTTTTTTTTTTTTTTTATATTTTGGAAAAGGTTGAGTAAAATTGGTACTAGTTTCTCTTCAAAGGTTTGGTAGAATTCTGATGTGAAGCCATCTAGTCCTGGGCTTTTCTTTTTAGAGAGATTTTGATGCTACTTCAGAACTTGATATAGGCCTATTCAACATTTCCACCTTCATTATGGCTAAGTTTAGAAAGATGGTGTGCTCCTAAGAATTTGTCTATTTTCTTCATATTTTCATATTTCTGAGAAAAAAAAATTTCTTGTAATTCATTAAGAATTTTTTGAATTTCTGAGGAATCTGTTATTTCGTCTTTGTTATTTCTGGTTGATGAAATTAGATTTTACTCTTTTCTTCCTGGTTAGGTTAGACAAAGGTTTGTCTATTTTATTGACCTTTTCAAAAAAACAACTTTTTGATTTCTTGATCTGTTTATAATCCTTTTGTTTTCAATTTCATTTAATTCTGCTCTAATTTGGCTATTTCTTTTCTTCTGCTGGGTTTGGGGTTGGAATGTTCTTCCTTTTCCAGTTGCTTGAGATGTCCCAGTAAGTTGTTAACTTCCTTTCTGTTCTCTTGAGGAAGGCTTACAGTGCTATAAAATTCCCTCTTAGGGCTGCCCTGTGGTATCCCAGAGGTTCTGATAATTCATGTTTTCATTGTCGTTTTGTTCCAAAAATTTGGCAATTTCATTCTTAATCTTTTCTATGACCCAGCTATAGTTCAGCATAAGGTTATTGAACTTCCATGTTTTTGTATGAGTATGCAGATTCCTGTTGTTACTGAGTTCAACTTTTATTCCATGGTAGTCTGAGAAGATGCAAGGAATAATTTCTATTCCTTTAAATTTACTGAGGTTAGACTTGTGACCTAAGATGTGATCAATTTTGGAGTATGTTCCATGAGCTGATGAGAAGTATGTGTATTCAGTTTTGTTGGATGAAATGTTCTGTAGATGCCTGTTAAATCCAAATGTTGAATGGTTAAGTTTAAATTTAAAATTTCTTTGCTGAGCTTCTTATTGGAGGATCTATCCAACACTACCAAAGGAGTGTTAAAATCTCCAACTATTATGGAGTGGGAGGAAATCAATTTGTTTATGTCTGTTAGAGTGTGTCTTATAAATTGAGACACATTTTGGTTGGTTGCATAAGTATTAATGATTGAAATCTCATCATATTGAATATTACCCTTAACATATATGAAGCAACCATTTTATCCTTCTTTACTTTTGAAAGCCTATTGTATCTGCAAATAGAATTGCAACACCTGCTTTTTCCTGATTTCCATTTGCCTGAAATATAGATGACCATCCCTTCACCCTGAGTCTTTATTTATCTTTTAAAGTAAGATGAGATTCTTGTATGGAGCAGATACCTTGCCTGAGTTTTTGTATACAGTCAGCCAACCTGTGCCTCTTTAGAGGGCAATTTAAGCCATTAACATTAATGAAGAATATTGATAATCCTGGTAGAGGTTTCGGTTTCGAGTTTTTCGAAAGTCCAGTGGACATTTTTGATCCTTTCCCATAGTGGAAGTTGAAGTTTGATCAAAAGTTTCTGAGTGAGTTCACTTTTGTGGTAGAAGATTGTGCTGGTCATAATGGAGGATAAGTCTGAGAATATCCTGAAGAGCTGATTTGGCTATGACAAATTTCTTCAAAATGTGAATTTCATTAAAGTATTTAATTTCTTCATCATAAATGAAACTCAGTTTCACTGGATACAGAATCCTGGGTTGAAAGTTATTTCGTTTTAGGAGATTAAATTTGATGACCACCCTCTTCTGGCATAAAAGATTTCAGCAGAGAGATCTGCAGTCATTCTAATATTCTTCCCTTTGTGGTTATTGTTTTCTTATGTCTGGCTGCTCTCAGACTTTTCTCCTTCATATTAACTTTAGTGAAGTTAATTACAACGTGCCTGGGAGATGTCATATTTGGGTTGAGTCATGCTGTTGTTCTAAAACTGTCTGCTATCTGAATTTCAGAATCTCTTGACATATCTGGAAAATTCTCTTTTATAATTTCATGGAGCAAAGCCTCTGTGCCTTGTGAAGCCACTTTGTTGCTTTCAGGGATACCTATGGGGCACCTCTGTCACATCCAGTCACTGATAACCCTGCAGGGCTGTGACTCAGTTGCCTCCAATAAGAGATACTCCAGGGGTTTGAATCATAGGGAGATCTATGTCTCCTTAGCCAGGCTGCTTCTCTCTGCCATTATCCAACAGGGGGAGGTGAGGCCTGACAACCTCGGGTGCTTAATGGAGGCTGCGGCCCTAACTCAGTTCCAGCCCTGCCCCTGATTGATGTTACTGACAGAACAGAAAAACTTTGAAGAATTTGTTTTTGTCCCAGCTATCTTCCCCTGCAGAACAGACACTGAGTTCACAGGACCTGTGTCTCATGTCCTGTCTGTGCTGCTGCCTGGTCTTGGCTGCAGTTTGTATTGGAGTGGCACAATTAGCTGTCAGTTCCAGCTTCTGCCTGCCCTCCTTTGTCTCAGCTAATGATCTCCTGAGGGTTGGGTGCTTCTTAGGCTCAGTCAAGTGGTCCTCTGGGTCATCCCTGTCCTGGGAATCTGCCAGCTCTGTGTGTGCGTATTCTACTCCCTGTACTCCACCCAGGCTGGTCACACCTCAGGCAAACCCTTTACTCATGGGGCCTACATTTCCATCCAAGTGGCTGCCACCAGAGAAGATGCCCAGACTCCTCTGGTTGCCCAGAGAGACAGGGGATGTGACTCCAGAATATCCTAGGATGAGCCCTATTGTTGCCAAAAATGGCTGTCGCTCTGTGCCTTGGGGCACTACCACTCCTTTATGGTTCCCTCTCCGCTGATCATTCTCTCCTTACACCCATGCCACAGAATCAGCACTGACCAGCAGCAGTCCATGCCCTATCCACACCTGTTGAGAAAGTACCCAAGAATCTGGACTGTAGGGGGACAGGCTTCCAGACCTCAGAGTGAGAGTAGAGGGGAGTGCTGGGAGTTCAGAATTGCAGGTAGAGAATATATACAGTTTTATACAGTTTTAAGCCTGGCAGGAGAGCACCATGGCACCCTAGTAGGGGAAATAGGTCCAGTTTTTAGAGGGTCTCTCCCATGAGATATAATGGGAGGACCTTTGAACTCTCCTCACTTGTTTGTATGGAGTACTGCCAGATGTTCTCATGGGGGAGGGGAATCCTGTCCACTTGGCGATGGATTTTGTACCTTTTGTTTTTAATCCTTGGAGTTGTAGCTTGCCTCAACAGGATTGATGTGCGGTCTTCAACCTTCTTTCTTGGTTCATCTCTAATCCACCTGTTTACTTGTTAAACTTCTGTCCTTTAACTCTCCTTCTGGACGGAAGCCTCTGTGGACAGCTGGCTTCAGTCAGCTATCTTGCCTCTGCCCCTGTTTGCATTATTATTATTATTATTATTATGCTTAATACTTCATGCAGCATTCATCTGATTTCTTTTCTGAATGTATTTATTGTCATTCGTTCTTTATGAGGTTTTTATTTCTAGTCCTTATCTTAAACATTATTATTGTTATTAAATTTTAAGCCTTTTTAATTTTGTGAAGGCAAAAAGTGGAAACCTAATAAATACATGTATATGTAAAACAATTTTAAAAAGTAATAAAAAAAAAGTAGTAAGCTCAAAAAAAAAAAAAAAAAATACCCAAAAACAAACAAACAAAAAACCTCTAGTTTGAGTCATAAGGTATCATGTCTGATATCTAAGAACTAGGAGTGGTTTTAGCCAGAGTAAACCTTTTATCTAAAGGTCTCTGGCCTTTTCAAACATTCTCAATGGAAATCAAAATTTTAAAAAGCAACACTGTGCAAGGCGGTGGCACCCATAGCTCACTGCTTAGGTCACTGGCCCCATACACCTATGCTGATAGGTTCAAACACAGCTCAGGCCAGCAAAAACAACAATGACAACTGCAACAACAACAAAAAAAATTAGCTTCGCATTGTTGTGGGTGCCTGTAGTCCCAGCTCCTTGGGAGGCTAAGGGAAGAGAATCACTTAAAGCCAATAGTTTGAGGCTGCTGTGAGCTGTGATGGCATAGCACTCTTCCCAGGATGACAACTTGAGACTCTGTCTTAAACAACAACAACAACAACAAAACTGCACCCAACAGAGAATATTGTTTAGCCAGTTCATGCTTTTTGAACAATAAATAACAATATTAAGCAATAGTTTCTTAATGAAAGTCAACAGAGAATGTCACAAAACATCTATCCTCAAATTATTTTTTTTAGAATATAGAATTACCAGAGAAAGTCAGATTTATTTTACACGCAGACACACCACACACACGCATATACATATATACATAACTGGTTTTATTTGACAGGTGGACATGGTAAGTAAGAGCTCTTAGACATTCCATGAAAATATTCCATGAAAGTATCTAATCTTTCAGAGGATTTTAGAACCTAGGAGTACTTTGATTAAATAGGACATGGATATTTTCTGTATTGTAGACCAGTGTGATTAGGAGGTGAAGATGTCCTACAGCACAATTATACTGGATAATACTGAAATATTGATTGAAATTGATTTCTACCTAAATAGAAATAAGAAATAAATCACAAAAATAAAGTATTTGAATATTTGACAAACTACATATGTAAATAATCCATGAGTCAAAGTATAAATTACAAGAGAAATTAAAAAATATTTCTCCCTGTATGATAATGAAAATACAGCATATCAATATTTGTGAGAGGCAACTAGAATAATATTTTGAAGGAATTTTGTAGTTTTAATGCTTGTATATTCCAAAGAAGAAAGGCTTAAAAATCATGCAATATTAGATACACACAGATAGAGATCAAATTACACTCAAAGTGAATCACGTTAAACCCAGCGTCAACAGAAGGAAGAAAAAACAAATATAAGAAAAAGAATCCATAAAAATAGGAAACAGAAAATAGAGAATGACAAAGGAAAAATGTGCCTCCTTGAAAAGGTTAATAAAATTGATAAAAGTCCTAACAAGATGGGTAAGAGACAGAGAGAAAATATGAGCAAATACAAATACCAGGAATTAAGAAACAGAAATTAAAACTTATCTATAGACTTTAAAGATCAAAAGGAATATTATGAAGAGTGGATAATTTTATGCCTAATAATTTAGAAAATTAGAGGAAATGCAAATTTTCTTGAAAAAGACAACTTATCAAAAGTATGCCAATGAGGCATAAGAAGTCTTAATAGCCCCACGTCTTGAAAAAGTTAAATTTACAATTAACAACACAACTTCACATAAAAAACCCCAAGCCATTGAAAACTGGCGAATTGTATCAAATAAATAAGAAAAAAAGAGTTTTACACAAAATTATGATATAAGGCCTCTAATACTAGATACACAAACTCATGCATCAAACTTCTGATCTGTAGCACTATAACATAATAGATTAATGTGGTTTAAGATGCTAAATTTGTAGTAATTTGTTCAAGCAGCAATAGAAACTAATAGAGATAAATGCTATGATTGATATGACTAATTCATGGAATGAGCACGAAACTATAACTTCTCCTACTATAGTATTTTTACTACTAATCAGAGGTCAATTATTTTTCATATGGGTGAATATTCCCCCTTGAAAAGGTATGGAAGAAGTATTAAAGTAAGTCCTCAGCTAACTCGGGGAATTCTTCTATGGGAGGGCAAGATATAATGACAGAAAAAGTTGGAAGACTATTTTTCTCACTCTCTCTTTAAGACCAAGCCTGACTGAATTACTTCACATAGATGAGATGAATGTATATTGGGTGATTTAATAAAGGATTAGCAACAGTCTGCATTATAAAACATTCCTATTTGTTTTTCCTGCCAGTTACATCAATCTTTCCTCGAATCTCATGATCAAAGGGGGAAAATGAAAAGTTAAGTATTCTACAAATCATAGGCAAACAAGACCTTGAAGGAAAGGGATCAATTCAGTGATAATGTTAGCAGCATAGCAGTTAACACATGCCATACTATTAATGGCACTTAATAAGAAATTGTTAACTTACAATTAGAAAATTACAATCCCCCCCCCCCCGGAAACTTAAAATGAAAGAACCTTGCAATGTTTATACCTTTAGACCAATTTGTATTGATTTTTTCAAAGGAGCCTCTCACAGTAGGAGATTTTATAAAGTGCTTACTCACCACTCATTTTAAGGAACAAGGTATATGGAAATAATATAAAAATCCCTAAAAATTGGTTGATTATGAAGATCCTGACGAAGGCAGTAGTACTACTAGAAAACAGGAAACTTATTAGGTATACAATAGGAATATTAGACCAGCCAAATAGCAGGAAGATGAACAATGTGTCCAAAAAGTGGTAATCTTCGATCAATATATCCACTCCAATGAATATGAACACCACCTGAGACAGAGAGAATAAAAAGACAAAGTCAAAGTGAAGAAAACTATGCAACACGTGAGAACTCAAATATGAAAACTTGAAGAAAATTCATCCTTTATTAGAACACAGAATTACATATATTCATTAAGCAAATAATTTTATTTATAAACATGTTCATGAGCTACTTTTAATTCTTCCTCACCAGTGAGCAGAATCACTCTACTTATCTTTCTATTTTTTCTACTTTGAATTGTTTTATTTTGTTTTCCTTGAAGAATATCAAAGTGCATTCTTTCTTCTTCTTTCAACCCCAAATAAGCCTACTCTCAATATTTCTAGGATTCAGATTACCTGTTAGAAAAACTATTATTTTTAGAATATTTTCATTATTTCAGCTAGAAGTCATAAGACTAAGAGACTACTCTTTACTATTCTTTATTTTTAGATTTTTCCTGTTGTCCTACTGTGTTTTCCCACTCCTCCTCTCCCTTTCTTATTCAGAGAAACCCAAAGTCAGAGAAATTGAACAAAAGAGAGAACCTCTGGAGCTGTTAAGAAAAATAAATGTCCAGAAATAATCTCATTAGTTGTTAGTTGTAGATTCTCTAAATATCCTAGGGTTCCCTAGTTTGCTATTGGGTTATGTAGCAGGAGAAGTGGACAGTAAAATTAAATGAGAATAACTATCATATTATTGATAAAATGATGTCAGTAGTAGTAGAATAAGCATCAAAGAAATATGCATTGCTTAGGTGAAAATATTTGAGCATTGTGAGCATTCCTAATTGTCTTATATTTGTCCCAGCCCACTTTCAGTGGCAAGAGAAATGAAATAAATACAACTACCTTTTCAGAAGCTGAATTGATCTGGATATTTTTTGTTGAAAGGGTTATAATATTTGTGGTTATTAATTATAAAATATCCCTTTCTGGATGGGATAACTCTGTATTATAAAAATGTAGATTTCTCATAAATTAGTCTATAAACAAAAATACCAATATTACTCTTCAGTGCTTCATCTCCAGGAGCAGCCAGGTGTCTGTGCTGAACACTCTATCACCCTGTGACCTGAAGGTACTTGGAAATCTATAGAGAGGATACCAGGACATCCAGAAGCTGGAAAATGATGGCAGACTAGAAACATCTTCTTATCAACTACTTTATAATGAGACAGGGAAAAAAGGACTCTAGTCACCTCTGTCTGAGGGAATCTACCCAGAAACATCACTCCAGGGGCACAGTGAAGCAGTAGGAGACTTCAGAAGCCAATGAGGAAGTCTGGAACTGAGGAAAACCTGCACAAAGGGCAAGTGCCTGGGTACAGGCAGAGGTCAGCTAGCCAGCTCTGCCATAGAGGACTAGGGACAGGAAAATGCTGTCCTGCAGATTTTTGATTTTGGACTGAGCTGCTTCCTGGAGAGGTAAAGTAAAACAGCATCTGGGGGCCAGAACTGATCACTGGGTGGGGCAGATTTCCCGTGGGCTTGGCTACTAACACAGTGCTGCTATTGTGAGAAGGCCACATGCATAGGACAATTTGCAGGGTCCTAGTGAATGGCAAGCTCTGGCTCATCTGTTGAACTTGGGCAACCATCTTGGGGTGAGTTGAATGTACCCCACACAACTGGAAAGGCCACTATGTTGTCAGAGGGTGCTGTTTGATGTGCCTCCTAAGAAATCTTGCAAGAGCTTTAGGACCCCATCCCTTGAGGACTAAATGCTGACTAAATAACCAGGCCCTAATTGAGGGCAAATAAGTCAGGAAGACAGGACCTGGTCTCTGCAACTAGAGAAAGGATTCTGACCCCCACCATACACAGCAAAACCAGTCTGTGTGTTCTCCATCTCCTAACACTATAGCACTACCTAGTGTTCAGGCTATTTATCTATCTATCTATCCATCCATCCATCCATCTATCCACACATACATATATGGTTTTACATTGTTTTATTTTTGAATTTTTTTCTTTAGTTTGTCTTTTCTTTTTTTCTTTGTTTTTTCTGCTATTGTATTTTGTTTTTTATTTGTTTGCTTGTATTTTTATTTTTTACTTTCTTCTAGAGCAAGCACTCCTCCATTTTGGTTATGGGTTTTAAGCCCCTTTCATTCTTTCCTTTTTATTTCTCTCCTGCTTATCTCATTTGGGAGAGAGTTTTCTACTTTTTTCATCTTTCCCACATAAATTTCTCATACAAAAGGTAAGATATTGCTTTTTTCCCTTTATCTTATATAATTGTATTTTCATTTTTCTTTGTTTTTTCCTTTTTTAAAAATTTTCCCTGAGAGCTGGAAGGTCATAGAATTAGTCTAGCTTGAGCATCATGGCATTGATCTGCTGACTTAAGGAGGCCATGAGCTCATGGTCTAGGGTGTCCTTCTAGCTTTGGCCTTTAGAAAGAAGGTATTTGTAGGTCACCACTGAGACATACTGCTGATTTCTTTTTATATCTGATGGAAGTGAGGTCTTACTTTAGCTCAGGCTGGTAAAAAGCTTCTGACTTTGGGGGACTCACCTCAGTTTGGACTCTGATAGTCCTAGATTTTCAGGTATGCTTTGAGTACCCCGTGAACACCACCATTTCTCCTATTGCTGTCTTTCTCTTTCTGTACTTTTTGCTCTCCTTCTTTTCAATTCTAAGCTTCCACTTCACCTTCTTTTTGTTTTCTCTTTATATTTTTTGTCCTTTCTCCCTTATCACTTTTTACTCTTATCATCCTTTGGCCTTATCCCAACAGGCCATTTTCGCACTTATGCTCTGAGACAAGGTAATTTAATGTGAAGGAGGTAGTGAGAGGGAAAAGGAGTTGGGGAAAGTGAGCAATAAGAAAACACACATGAGGAGGAACAAGTAGAAATATTCTGGCAACATGAGAAATCAGAACAAAGCAACTCCCCAAGGGATTATGAGACAGCTACCACAAAGGATTCCACTTATGAAGAATTAATGGAAATGACACAAAGGGTATTTAAAATATGGATTGCAAAGGCAAAAAAGGAAATTGATGAGGAAGTGGAAAAACAGAATCAGAATATGGACAAAAGATATGAAGAATATAGAAAAAATATGACAGAGCTTAAGGAATTGAAGGAGTTAATCAGGGAACTTCAAGATGCAGTGGAAAGTCTCAATAACAGATTATACCATGAAGAAGAAATAATCTCAGAGCTAAGGATAATTTTTTGAGCTAACCCAGTCAGTTAACGAAGCAGAAAAGAAGAAAGAGAAAGCAGAACATTCACTCAGACAATTATGGAACTTCAAAAGGTTTTAGAAAATATGAATTATAAGGATCCATGAAGAAGAAGAAGAACATCCAAGGGAATGAAAGTCCTATTAGAAAACCCCAATATTACCAAAGATTTTGAAACACTCCTTTTTGAGGGACATAAAACCCTGAGTCATCGCAACACAAACAGAGCATCTCCAAGACATATTGTTATGAACCACTCTGAATTCAAGACAAAAGTGAAAATTCTGAAGCAGCCAGGAATAACCAACAACTGACTACAAGGTTATATTGATCAAATTGACAGCAGACCTTTCAGCTGAAGATTACCAAGACAGAAGAGAAGGGAGATCTACTTTTAACCTTTTTAAACAATACAAATTTCAGCCCAGCATTCTGTATTCTGGGAAAAATAAAATCTTTAACAGTTACTGAAAGAATGGGGACTAAAGATCCCATTCCTGGCAAAGAAAAGCACCCCAAGAAAAAGACGAAAACTAAAAAGTAAGCTGAGTCAGAACAAAGAAAATTCAGCTAGTTTACATTTAAGCTAGCCATTGCAAGCAGGCTTCTAGCCTTTTCTGAAATTCTATCCTTTTGGGGATACAGCTTAAAAACACCCTGATGGGTCTGTGAGCACTCTGTGGAGAATAATGGCCATAGAAGAGATTATGGCAAGTCTTAGAAAAGATACATCTCTAGGGCATTTCCTGCTCATTAAACAGGCAAAGCAGATACCCATTCTGGAGATTTACATTTGCCTGGGGCAAAGACCAAGGGAGTAGCTCAAGCTCTGAGATATGGGCAGAAGAGCTTATATTCCTTAACACAGAGGAAAATCCTCTGTGGTGGTGATGGGATTAAAATGCCTCCCTCCAACTGATCTCTCAGAGGAGATTAATGCCAGTGGCATTTTACTCCACAGAGAATTAGCAAAGCTTAACACCTCCCTAGAAATTTGTGTGCATGATATCAAGCAGGAGGCTCTCCCAATACAAGGCTCAGATTTCAGATTTTTGAAGGCTACCTCTAAGGTTAATAATAATAAAAATAGGACCTGATATGATCAATCTAAGAAACTGCTGCTGTATTTGTTTCTTTCCTCCTCTGACCCTCTGGGCAAATAGACTTCAATAAAATCAGAGTGGAGCAAACACTCTGGGCCACTGCCAGAATCCCACCATGGGCAATGGACCCCTGAGCTCCCACTTTCAATTCTGCTCTATGTTTCTTGACTGTCTTTGCCATTGCTTCTAATTCTATATTCCTTCAGTTGATTGCTGCCAGTTTCCACACATCTAGATACTGCTCTTGGGGTGGGACACTGATAAACTGATATGCAAACATTGAGGAAATTCACCATAACAACATCAGCTTGACAGGAAATACTTAGACCTATTCTACACACTGACCATCACAATAGACCACCAGCAAAGTAAATACTCAGAACCTAAAGGACAAAACCTAGCTTCCACAATGGCCCAAAGGATCAAACTAAGCTACTAATTTTCACAAAATGAGATGACTAGATGACTTTGGTAGATGACTTATCAATTCTGTCAATAAAGATTAATGGCTTGTATTCCCCCACTGAAGAGGCATAGGCTGGAAGCTTGGATAAAAAAGACAAGCCATTCATATGCTTCTCCAAGCAACACACCTGAACTTAGAGGACAAACCAAGACTCAGGGTAAAGAGTTGGAAAGCAATATTTCAGAGAAATTGAAATGAGAAAAAAGGAGGGATCACAAACTTATTTTCAGATACAAGTAGATTTAAAGTAACTAAAGTTAAGAAAGACAGTCACTTTTTACTGGTCAAGGAAACAATACATCCAGAAAACATTTCAATTCTAAATATTTATGCACACAAGTTAAATGTTCCCAGATCTATGAAACATATCATGATTGTTCTGAGTAATATGTTATCCCATAACAGCATAATAGCCAAGGCCTTAACACCCCTCTTTCAGACTGGATAGACTCTCTAAACAGAAACTAAATGAAGATACAAGAGACTTAAATGTAACCATACAACAAATAGGTTAATAGACTTATCCAGAACACTATCCCAACACTGAGAAATTTATTTTTGTCTCATTAGCCCATGAATCATACTCCAAAATAGATCATATCCTAGGACACAAATAAAACCTCAACAAAATTTAAAAAATTGAAATTATACCTTGTATCTTCTCAGAAAAGAAGGCAATAAAGGTGGAACTGAACTCCAACAAAAACTTTCATCCTCACACAAAATAATGGAAATTGAACAAATGTATGCTGAAGAACAGTTGGATTAAGGAAGAGATAAAGAAGGAAAGTATTAAATTCTTCAAAAATAATAATGAAGCCACAAGTTACCAAAACCTATGGGATACTGTAAAAGCAGGACTAAGATGAAAAATTATCTGATTGTAATTCAACACATAAACAAACTTAAAAATAAGGACCATATGATTCTTTCAATTGATGCAGAAAAAGCTTTCGATAACATCCAGCAACCCTTCATGATCAGAACACTTAAGAAAATTGGTATAGAAGGGACATTTCTGAAACTAATAGAGGCCATC
>CAUYPK010121083.1:0-15474 GCA_963574355.1 Loris lydekkerianus
TAAGACATGAAACTATAAAAATACTTGAAGAAAGTGCAGGGAAAACTCTTGAATGAATTGGCCTGAGTGAATATTTTATGAGGAGGACTACCCAGGCAATTTGAGCAGTATCAAAAATACACTACTGGGACCTGATCAAACTAAAAAGCTTCTGCACAGCCAGGAACATAGTGAGTAAAGCAAGCGGACAGCCCTCAGAATGGGAGAAAATATTTGCAGGTTATACCTTCGATAAATGTCTAATAACCAGAATCCACAGATAATTCAAACGTATTAGCAAGAATAGAACACGTGACCCCGTCTCAGGGTGGGCAAGGGTCTGGAGGAGAAACTTCTCTAAAGAAGACAGTCGCACGATCTACAAACACATAGAAAAAAGCTCATCATACTTAATCATCAGAGAAATGCAAATCAATACTACTTTGAGATATCACCTAACCCCAGTAAGAGTAGCCCACATAACAAAATTCCAAAACCAGAAATGTTGGCGTGGATGCGGAGGAAAGGGCACACTTCTACACTGCTGGTGGGAATGCCCACTAATACGTTCCTTCTGGAAGGATGTTTGGAGAACACTTGGAGACCTAAAAATAGACCTGCCATTTGATCCTATAATTGCTTTACTAGGTTTATACCCAGAAGACCAAAAGTCACAATATAACAAAGACATCTGTACCAGAATGTTTATTGCAGCCCGATTCATAATTGCTAAGTCATGGAAGAAGCCCAAGTGCCCATAGACCCACGAATGGACTAGCAAATTGTGGTACATGTATACCATGGAATATTATGCAGCCTTGAAGAAAGATGGAGACTTTACCTTTTTCATGTTTACATGGATGGAGCTGGAACATATTCTTCTTAGCCAAGTATCTCGGGAATGGAAGAAAAAGTATTTAATGTACTCAGCTCTAATCTGAAGCTAAATTATAGCTTTCAAATGAAGGCTATAGCCCAACAATAGCAAAAGACAATGGGGAAAGGGCCAAGGAAGAGGAAGGGAGGGGGGAGGTTAGGGTGGAGAGAGGGTAATTGGTGGGGCCACATCTATGGTGCATCTTACAATGGGTACAGGCGAAACTTACTAAATGCAGAATACAAATGCCTACATACAATAACTAAGAAAATGCCATGAAGGCTACGCTGAACAGTTTGATGAGAAAACTTCAGATTGTACATGAAAGCAGCACATTGTACCCCTTGATTGCACTAATGTAAACAGCTATGATTTAACAATAAAAATAAATTAAAAAAAAAAAAAAAAAAAAAAAGAAGTGAAGACAATGGGCAACCTTGCCCGCTTCCTGATCTGAGTAGAAATGATTTCAATTTAACTTCATTATATACGATTTTGGCTGTGGGTTTGCTGTAGATGGCCTCTATCAGTTTAAGAAATGTCCCTTTTATACCTATTTTCTTAAGTGTTCTGATCATGAAAGGATGCTGGATATTATCAAAAGCTTTTTCTGCATCAATTGCAAAAATCATATGATCTTTGTTTTTTATTTTGTTTATGTGTTGAATTATATTTATAGATTTACATATATTGAACCATCCTTGAGACCCTGGGATAAAACCAGCTTGGTCATCGTGTATAATTTGTTTGATGTATTGCTGGATTCTGTTTGCTAGGATCTTATTGCATATTTTTGCATCTATATTTATTAGAGATATTGATCTACAGTTTTCTTTTCTTGTTGGGTCTTTTCCTGGTTTGGGGATCAGGGTGATATTTGCTTCATAGAATGTGTTGGGAAGTATTCCTTCTTTTGCTATGCTTTGGAAAAGGTTATGTAATATATGTACTAGTTCCTCTTTAAAGGTTTGGTGGAAGTCTGATGTGAAACCATCTGGTCCCAGACTCTACTTTTTTGGGAGATTTCATATAGTTGATGCTATTTCAGTACTTTATATAGGTCTCTTCAATATTTCTAATTCTTTTGGGGTAGGTCCAGGAAGTGGTATGCTTCCAAGTATTGGTCAATTTCTTTCAGATTTTCATATTTTTGAGAATAGAGTTTTTATAGTGTTCATTAAGAATATTTTTTATTTTCTGAGGTGTCTGTTGTTATTTTACTTTTGTCATTTCTGATTGATGAAATAAGGGATTTTAATTTTCTATTTCTAGTTAAGCTAGCCAAGGGTTTATCAATTTTGTTAAACTTTTCAAAAAACCAACTTTTTGATTCATTGATCTTTTCAATAATTCTTTTGTTTTCTATTTCATTTAATTCAACTCTAATTTTGGTTATTTCTTTTCTTCTGCTGGGATTGGGGTTGGATTATTCTTCCTTTTCCAGTTGCTTGAGATGTCCCATTAAGTTGTTAACTTCCTCTCTTTCTGTTCTCTTAAGGAAGGCTAGCAGTGCTACAAATTTCTCTCCTAGGACTGCCTTTGCAGTATCCCACAGGTTCTGATAATTCATATCTTCATTATCATTCTGTTCCAAAAACTTGGTAATTTCCTTCTTAATCTCATCTTTGACCCAGCTATCTTTCAGTATAAAGTTATTTAGTTTCCATGTCTTTGTATGAGTATGCAGATTCCTGTTATTGGTGAGTTCAACTTGTATTCTATAATGATCTGAGAAAATACAAGGAATAATTTCTATTCTTTCAAATTTGCTGAGGTTAGCCTTGTGACCTAATATGTGATCAATTTTGGAGGACATCTCATGGGCTGATGAGAAGAATGTGTATTCAATTTTGTTAGGATGAAATGTTCTGTGGATGTCTATTAAATTCAATTGTTGTATCGCGAAGTTCAAGTCCAGAATTTCTTTGCTTAGTTTCTTCTTGGAGGATCTCAAAACACCATGGTACAAAAACAAAGAGGTAGATATATGGAACAGGATAGATAACCAAGAGATGAAGCTGGCTACTTACCGTAATTTGATCTTTGATAAGCCAAACAAAAACATTCAGTGGGGAAAAGATTCCCTATTTAACAAATGGTGGTGGGTGAACCAGCTGGAGATCTGTAGAAGACTGAAACTAGACCCACACCTTTCACCATTAATAAAGATAGACTCTCACTGGATTAAAGATTTAAGCTTAAGGCATGAAACTATAAAAATACTAGAAGAAAGTGTAGGGGAGACACTTGAAGAAATCGGCCTGGGTGAATACTTTATGAGGAGGACCCCCTGGGCAATTAAAGCAACACCAAATATACATTACTGGGATATGATCAAACTAAAAAGCTTCTACACAGCTAAGAACACAGTAAGTAAAGCAACCAGACAGACCTCAGATGGGGAGAAGATATTTGCAGGTTATGTCTCTGACAACAGTTTAGCAACCAGAATCCACAGAGAAATCATACATATTAGCAAGAAAAGAACAAGTGATCCCATCTCAGTATGGACAAGGGACTTGAATAGAAACTTCTCTAAAGAAGACAGGTACATAGCCTATAAACACATGAAAAAATGCTCATCATCCTTAATCATCAGAGAAATTCAAATCAAAACCATTTTGAGATATCATCTAACTCTAGTAAGATTAGCCCACATCACAAAATTCCAAAACCATAGATTTTGGCGTGGATGTGGAGACAAGGTAACACTTCTGCTCTGCTGGTGGGAATGCAAACTAATACATTCCTTTTGGAAGGATGTTTGGAGATCACTTAGTGGTCTAAAAATAGACCTGCCATTCTATCCTACAATTCCTCTACTAGATATATATCCAAAAGACCAAAAATCACTTTATAACAAAGATATTTGTACCAGAATATTTATTGAAGCCCAATTCATAATTGCTAAGTCATGGAAGAAGCCCAAGTGCCCATCGACTCATGATGGATTCACAAATTGTGAGATTTATGAATCTCACAATGGAATATTACATAGCCTTAAAAAAGATGGAGACTTTACCTCTTTTATGTTTATATGGATGGAACTGGAACATATTCTTCTTGGCAAAGTATCTTAAGAATGGAAGAAAAAGTATCCAATGTACTCAGCCCTGCTATGAAACCAATATATAGCACCTACACTTCCATATGAAAACTATAACCCAACTACAGCCCAAGATGAAGGGGAAAGAGGAGGGAGAGGAGATGGGAGTGGGGAGGATGGGAGGGGGAAGGATGAGTGGAGGGAGGATAATTGGTGGTATCACATCTATGGTGCATTTTACAAGGGTACATGTTAAATCTACTGAATGTAGAATATAAATGTCTTAACACAATAGCTAAGAAAATGCAGTGAAGGCTATGTTAACCAGATTGATGAAAGTATTTCAAATTGTATATAGAGTCAGTATGTTGTACCCCATAATGCATTAATGTACACAGCTACGATTTAATAAAAAGAAAAAAAAATACAAAAAAAAAACCAATCATTACTTTATTAAAGATCATGTGCAACTCTTCAAGATTTTTCTTAATAATTTAACAATAATTAACTTTATTAAACATATTGGGCACTACTCTGCAAATTTTACATACATCATTTTATTGTTTTAAACTCCTTCAGAGTTGATCTTCCATAGTGCAATTTTGCAGTTTTCAGAGCCAGAGAGACCTGAGTTCCACTGCTGATTCCATCATTTACTCATAGACGAGACCCTGGCCAGTTGTTCAGTCTCTCTAATTCTTAGTTCTCTCACCTGAAAAACAGGTTATACTAACCACAAACTTATTTGGACCTTGTGGGAACTAAATGTGACACATACATCAATTACAGCTGCTTATGCATAGTAAGCATCAACTCATTTTGCCATTTTGCTATGTTCAAAAGGAAATAAGTAATTCACCCAAGGCAGCAAGCATCAAAGCCAAGATCCAAGGGCAGGTCTAAGTCCAAAGTCTGTGTTCTTTTGAGAATATAAATGGAATTAGAAACCTTAACCCCAGTTATTCTAAATACTGAAAAGTTTGTCTCCTTGCCCTGACTGATGGGTACAAGTTGGCTAATAGATTGTGACTATTCAGCTGCCATATTCACTAAATTTATCAGCTATTTTTTTTTTCTCTACATCTTACACCTTAAAAAGTCATTTATCTTCATTCCTGACCTTGGCAATAAGAAGCTGGATAAGTGACAAGAAATGGAAATAAAATGAGGACAAAAACTGACTGCTCTGACACAAAATCTAGCATTTTAATAAAAGTGATATGCTGAAAAACTAAGGACTTTTCTGCTTATTGGGAGATACATTATCTTCCAAATAGAGCATTTGTATATATTAGTGTTTTAATGCATTAATTGAAATAAAAGTAGTTCAATGTTGAACACATTATTATTAGATACTTATTTCAAATATAAGTATCTGCAGGCAAGTTATATGGTCAATAGTAAGGTAGTTTAAAATATGAACTTGAGATTAAAAGCTACTTTCCCTAATAATATTAAAAGGAAGAGTTTGTGATAAGTAAGCCTAGTCACTCATAGAAGGAATTACCTGCCTTAAGTAATCATGTATAGTCCCTGGAAAATATTGCTTATTGCTTAAGAACACTTATAGTTCATTGTACTTAGTTTGAAGAATAGTGTAGTAAATATTAGAAGGTGAAGAGTTAGACTAATTTAGGTATTATACACCATGCTAGATACATTCATGTATCTTTCTTCATTGAATTTCCATAATAATTTTGGAAGAGTTCTAATCCACAGGTGAGAATATACAAGTGCAAAGAGGCCAGGTAATTTACCCAAGAGCACAAAGATAAAATCTGAGTCAAAGTCTGATCCAAATTCCTTCCAATAGAAAAAAAAAGTAAGGATTCGAATGTCTCCAATGCTATCTACAGAAAAGAATATTCTCAGTGGCAGATTCTGGTTCCCTTAGAAGGCAATTCTCCATTGCAAAGTTGGAGCTCTCAAGCCATCATAGCCTGAAGGCTGCCATCCAGTGGTTCCCTGAGTACCAAGCAAACTCCCTCTTTCACTTCAGTGCCCATGTGCCTTCTCCAGCAAGGAAGATGCCAGTCCACTCTAGAACTTCTGCTTTTGTGGTTAATTAGCAAATAGTCACTCTGATTTACCCACCATCTTCTTGCTAGCTTGATCACCAAGAGTTGTTCTCCTGATTCTGTGGATTCCCAAGAAAAATTGAATTTCTGGGCCTATGAGAGCTCCTCTGTGCATTTCTGTCGCATCAGCTTTTAATTACAGTAACAGAGTCGTCCCAACTTCACATCTATCTAGGTCAGACTCTGCCAGACATGTCCAGTTAATCAGTGTCAAGGCAGATCTTCCCAAAGATCAAGCAACACACTCAACAACCCTACCAAGAATTCAATCAATATTCATCAAGTATCTGTGTGCCCAGACACTATACTAAGTGCTGTGGATTATTTAGACTCCAATTCAAAGATGAATTAGAGTCCACCCTTGCTCTTAAGGAAACCAAGTTTTAATAAAGAGACTCACAATTTCTTGTTGAAAAATCAAAAACCATCTGAAGATATCCCAGGAGTCACTTTTGTGTAGAAAAGGCATGGGTCCTAACATAACCCAAGGACATAACAAGAAGCAAACATAAAACCAAGTTTCAAGGGAAGGGAGATGCCACCTTGCTACTGTCAGGTGGAAGTAGAAGTCTGGATTCCCTATTTAGCCTCTGTTGACACACCAACATAGAAGGGAACCCCTCATTACTGCTTGATGGAGGTCAGGAGGTCCTACTGCTCCCTCTGAGCCATGATGGTGTTCCTCAGGCGCCAAGGTCAATACCCATCTGCTTTCTTCCACTTCCAGGGGCTTCTTCTGTCTGTTTTATATATAATGCCCAGGTGGAAGAATAGAAAAAAGTACTTCCACTCCATCTTCCAGAAGCCACATGCAAATACCTGCACTCTAGGGATCAGGGTTAAAACTGGATTCATGCTCATGTCTCACTTGTTATAAAGATGACCCTGTGGGTTTTTTTCCCTATCCCTATCTTGGCCCTCAGTCTCACAGCAAAACCATATGCCAAGATAACTATCCAGTTCCTGGAAAGATGAACGAGCTTGGAATTGGCTGAAAAAATCGTCATTAATCTCTGGATTTAATTTTGCTCTCTCCAACTACCAGAATAATAAGCCATATGCTGTGCTGTATTTCTGGCTAATAGCCAGCAAGGAGGAAATGACCACATTTTTTAATTATCCTGTTGATGTTCTTCAATTTGCAAATCCAAGTGTTATTTTAAGTACCACCTCTGCCAAAATAATCATTTCCCACCAGTGGTGTTATATTTTAAATATAACTTTAGAAATTGTCTTCTTTATAGTCCCTATTCATCTTTACATTTTTAATCTACCTTTAACCTATAAAGTTTAATTTTTCAATTACTGCCAATGTACAAGAATCAATGCAGCCTCAGCTAGCTAGAAAATGCACTGGTTTTCCTGTGTGCAGTGAAAACAGAAAAGCAGATCTTCTTGGATAGTCAATGTCTTTTTTAATATAACAAATAATAGTGGTGCATAAAATTAAAACAAAAGCAGATGTATTACTGAAAAAATTGCCCTCAAGTAGAGGTTAAAGCAACACACAATAAAATAACAAAAAAAATTCTCATAAATAAAAAATGAAAAATCAGAAACTAAACAGAAAACTTTGATTTACTCTTTATTCTTCAGAGTCTTTAGGTTTCAACTCTTCCATGTCACCATTGATAATTGCACATACTGGCTCCTTTTCCATAAGCTCCTGAATTACCCCATCCCTGTTAACATCGGTTGTTAATGTATTTATTGCTCATGAAATACTTGAGCCTTTTTCTTGCCTTACCATACAACTGAGAAACACCCACAAGTTCACAGTGGGAAACAATGTTTAGCCAATTACATGGACTAAAGGTCAACACACACAATGGACTAAAACAACGTGAGCCCCACTGAGGATGGGCAAATGCCAGCAAAAGGGAAACACAAGCAGGCCACTTGCAAGATGTCCTGATATCTCCACAAGAACAGTGAGTCTAACTTGGAGTAGACCATTCAAAATGAAATGCCTGCGTGCCCACCTTTTCACTAAACATAGCAAATTAACAAAAAACCTATAATGGTTTCTGATCTGCTTTCAGATTAAATTCCAATGCCTTTTCTTATCATCTGTTGTCTTTTCTAATATCATTCACTACATGATACACACAAACCCTCTCAAGGAGACAAATCAATCTAGAGACTCTGCCCTATGTGTCCTTTGCATGCTCACTTTCATTCATTCATATTCCTTACATTTGTTTATTCACAAGTATGTTTGAAGCACCTGGAGGACCTTAGAACTGTATGACTTTGCTCACTCTCCTTTATTCTGATATAGTTTGTATAAACCTTCTTCCTGTACAAGCTCCACCCTTCTTCAGAAGTTCTATTTCTTCCAGGAAAACCATTCTCTGATCTCCTGCACCACTTCTGCACAAGAAGGAGCTGAGACCACACACACATTCTTAGGATGCTCTCAACTAATATCAAGTATGTATATCCTTCCACCCCTACTAAAGATCACAAGGGGCTTTTTAGAAGAGGATTTATGCCTCGCAGCAGGTTGTAGAATGAAGGTTCAAACCTCAAACTCAGGGAGACAAAGTATCCTCCCTCTGGAGAATTGGGATTGTCAATTCCCTGTCAAAGGGTTAGGCAATTAATACTTGTTGAAAGTATTAATTGCATCAGTGTCTTCTTTAATCCTTTCAGCTATCCTAATAATTAGTATTATTATTCCCCTCTTTAACTTTTTTATTATAGTCAAACACTTGCAACACAAAATTCACCATTTTAGCTATTTTTAAATCTACAATTCAGTGGCACTAAGTACATTCACATTGTGCAGGCATCACCACCATCCTTCTCCAGAAATTTTCCCTCTTGCCAAACTGAAACTCCGTCTCCATCCTCCTTTCCTCCAGCCCTTGGAAATTAACATATGACTTTCTGTCTGAATTTCATATTTCTTGAGTAACTACTAGGCCCTTTGAGTCAATATCACACTTAAATACTTTCTGATATCTTACTAGTAGTATTAGGATATTTTTTGTGAATAAAAATGAGAAAGTTCATTTCTTCCAGAGTTCTTCTCTCCACCTTGAGAGGCATCTAAGTGGAATCATGCAACATTTGTCCTTTCAAGATTAGCTCATTTTACTTAGCATGATGGCCTCAGAGTTCAATCGTGTTGTACCATCTGCCAGAATTTCTACCTTTTTAAGGCAGAATAATATTCTACTGTGGGTATAAATCACATTTTCTTTATCCATTCACTCATCCCTTAAAGAATAGTTAAGTTGCTACTATTCTTGGTTATTGTGAACAGTTATGTTATGAGCATCAGTGTACTATTATCCCCAACACAAGTTTAAAAAAACACAGAAAACTGAGATTTTCTTACCACAACATTGGGATAGGAATTCAAACCCAGGAGACTCAGCCTTTAAAGGAAACATTTCTCTCACCCAAACTGCTTCTCCTGCATTTATTTATGTCTATATGAGTGGTGACCAAGAAGGCTAAATATACAAAGAGAATAAACAAAGAGGCACAGTGTGCTGTGTCCCATTGGGGAAGGCATGAAGTTTGATGAGATTAAGAATGTCTGAGAACCATACCATACTGAGGATGGTAGAGGCTCATGGATGGGGTGCTGTCAGACCTAAGGATGGAGCCTGGAGCTACATGTATGATAGTGTCTGGGGCCAAACTAAAAGATACAAACTTTATCAGAGGTAAAAACACTATAACACACATTTCTAGAAGGAAAATATACCTATTTTCACATTTTATTCTTATCTACTCATGCTACATTGTACTCAGACAAAAAAAGACCACAATCATAAGAAAGGAAGGAAAGGGAGGCAGAGCAAGATGGTGGACCAGAAGGATCATTCAGCTGAGCTCTCCTAGGACAACTGGGGAAAAGGAAAGAACCCAGCATTACCTAGCATTACCTGCCATGGCGTAGCTCAAGGACCACAGCAAGGAGGCAGTGAGCTGGATACAGCATATGATCTGGAACAATGGAAATCTGATGAATTAGGCAAGTAATCACGACCTGCTGGGATCCGCTGGTCCCCCATGGAGGTCTGAGGACGGGAGGAAGCCTTTCCAGAGTTTCCGAAAGCTTGGAAGAGTGGGCAGACTCAAACAGTATGCAGAGATCAGATTTGAATTCTAGTTGGAGTGGATTTGCCATAGGTTTGGTGGCTGGCAAAGCAGCCATCCTGAGAAGGTCTCGGCACACAGGGGGCTGCCACTGTGGGAAGGGCTTAGCAGGGGCCTAAAGCACGGCATCTTAACTCCACCTGGTGGAATCAAAACTCTACCCTTAGGACAGGCTGAGTGACTCCCTCATCCCAAGAGAACTGGAGTCAGAGGTCACTGTGAGACCGACCCCTGAAGGATTCTTGTGAGCATTAAAATCCCAACTAGGCAGGGTATGAATGCAGAGGAAACAATCTGGTGATCATCAAAGAGAACTAAGTTAGGAATAAGGACCATAGAGGTTGCAGTGTCCTCCATCTCCTAGATAAGACACAGTAACACCTGGTGTCCCAGAGACATACTGCAACATATTGTCTTCAAGAGCAAGGACTCCCTTTTTTTTAGCAATGAGAAAGAGTTTGACTTTGCTCAGACGGAGGCCACTTCAAGGCCTAAGCTTTCCTTCAAATCACAAAGCAATTTGAAGAAAATGAGGAAGTGAGAAGGAAAATGAGTACAAGGAGGTGAACAAGAAGAAAGCACACATGAGGAGGTACCAATAGAAAAATTCAGGCACCATGAAAAACCAAAACAGAGGAACTCCCCCAA
This sequence comes from Loris lydekkerianus, assembly GCA_963574355.1. Lineage (NCBI taxonomy): Eukaryota > Metazoa > Chordata > Mammalia > Primates > Lorisidae > Loris > Loris lydekkerianus. The sequence continues at coordinate 10,745 of CAUYPK010121083.1, forward strand.
GGGACCATGATGTAGCTACTATAGAATATCCAACCTATAAAAAAATTAATGGAATTCACAGAAGAGGAATTTAAAATATAAATGATAAAGACAATAAAAGGAATGGATGAGGGAATGGAAAGAAAGAACCAAAAGTGGGATAAGATATTATGTAGAATATGGGGGAGGCAAAGCATGGTGATGAATAGGATAGACATTTAGCTCAGCTCTCCCGGAACAACAGGTGAGAGTGAGTGGGCTAGATCATTGCCAGCATGGAATATTGGTGTGGAGTGGCAGCTCATGGTGCGCAGTGAAGTGGTGGATTACTGGACTTGGAGTGTAATCCTGAGCTATGGAGACTGCCAGGAAAGTTTCTGTGCTGCAGCTGCGGTGGAGGGCAGCGGGCAGCAGCCGAAGCAGCGGCAACCAGCCCTCCCCCCCATGGAGGATTACAATTTCCAGTTTGAGGGGAAATCAGGTGTTGTGTGGAAAGACTGGTGATATGTGGACTCCTGAGCAGAATTTAGCAGCCAGAGTGGGGTGCCATCTGGAGTGGCACCATTGTGATTAGGCCACAGGACAGACACTCAGATGGGAAAGATCCCAGATAGGAAGTGGACATTGTTTTAAAATTCATAAAATGGCAGTCACCAAAGGCACCTTTCAATGCTGGCCAGGTGCAGCAATTTGAGTCTCACCTGTAAGCAGTCATCCTGCACTCAAAACAGGCCCAGGACATCCCGCACTTTACAGGAACTGTTACAGGGAGAATCTGTGAAACATGCCTGTGAAGATTTTTTGAGATGGGTGGAATCAACAGTTTGGCAGAGTCTAAGCACCAGCAGGTAGCTAGGCAACCACTAGGAAGAAAGCAAGCCGGGAATCAGGTATAAGCCTGAGAACCACTCACAGCGCCACCTTGTGTCCATAAAGTATATTACAACATAAATATATTCCTACTAAAGTTGATCTCTACAGCATACATATAGTCATATGTTTATATTTATATATATAAATAATATTTTTGTTATTGGTGCCTTTTTTCTTTTCTCATTCTTTTTGCTTTTTGTGTTGTTTCCTTTTGTCTTTCTTGTAAGAGTAATTGTTAATATTTTTTAATTATTGTTAATACTATTTTTCTTCTTCCCTTCTTATGGTTGCTGACAGTACTTACATCGGGCTATTTGAGTTTTTTTTTTCTCTCTCTCTTTTTTTTGGGGGGGGGTTGTTTTTTCCTGATTGTCTGTCTGTGCATCTGTTTGTTTGTTTGTGTGTCTGGTTGCTTTTTTGTTTATTTATTCATTTTGTTTCAATGTGTCTTGTGTTTTGCTAAATCCTTGGGTTGGCTATTTTCCCTAATTCCTAATTCAACAAGAACAAGGGAGTGTGGGGGATGATGGCTGACTGGAACCAGCTTTCAACAGAAGGTCCAGTCCAGAGGGAGAGATAACGGCCAGAAAGACCCAACAAAGCTGAAGTGTGGGAGCTGAGCTGAGAGAAGAAATAGATAATTACACATCTTCTCTGCTGAGGCAAGCTGCAACTCCAAGGAAACAAATTTCAGGGACAGAACTCAACCCAAAGAGGATGCATGTCTGTCTCCTCCCCCAAGAGAGTTGCTTGCTTGCTGTGGGCTCTCTACTAGTGACGGGTGAACTGAGGTTCTCTTCTCTCACCCAACTGGAGCAAGTTGCTAGAAAATAAGATTGCTTCTCCAGAGAGTGACTGCTGTGAGCCTGGGAATTTTCTTGTTGGAGGAAGATTAAACAAATATTTTCCCTGCTACTTTGAACTTCCAGTCCACCCTTCCCCCCCCCCTTGCCTGGTGGTCTAGAAGTCCAACTCCTGCAGAGACCAGAATGTCCCCGGTTCTTTGCTAGGACTCAGAATTGCATACATGGCAACAGCCCAGCTATGCTGTATCTGTGAATCTGGCAACAGTGCAGAAAGGCACATGGTGAGAGGTATCTGGCCTGGATCTGAGAAAGTGCAATTCAATGGGCAGAGTCATGGGTCTCTGTGCAGTGGGTGGAGACTCAGGAACTGCTGAGGCATGGGAACCCAAGTGGAGACACCTCCCACCCTGCATCAGGGTTAATAGAGTGATCCCACTGGGGTCTAACTCTGAGAAAAGAAATAGCTGAAGATGTCAACAAATGGAAAAACATACCATGCTCATGGCTGGGAAGAATCAACATTGTTAAAATGTCCATGCTACCCAAAGCAATCTACAGATTTAATACAATCCCTATTAAAGCACCTCTGTCATAATTTCAAGATCTGGAAAAACTAGTACTTCATTTTATATGGAAACAAAAAAGCCTTAAATAGCCAAGACATTACTCAGAAATAAAAACAAATCAAACTGAATCATGCTACCAGACTTCAGACAATACTATAAATCTATAGTGATCCAAACAGTATGGTACTGACACAAAAATACAGAGGTAGAAGTATGGAACAGAATTGAGAACCAAGAGATGAATCCAGACATTTATCATCATTTGATGTTTGATATGCCTATCAAAAAATATAAATTGTGGGAGAGACTCCGTATTTAACAAATGGTGCTCGGAGAATTGTCTGGCGACTTGTAGAAGACTGAAACTGGACCCACAACTTTCATAATTAACAAAAGTTGACTCTCACTGGATAAAAGACTTAAACTTAAGACATGAAGCTATACAGATTCTTAGAGAGAGTGTGTTGTCTTAAACGATCTTGGCCAGAGTCGCAGAGATAAAGATTAGCAGTCAGAATCTTTAGCAGATTAGCAGAAGAAGCAGAGGACTACAGCTTGCTCTGGCATGTAGCAACCTCAGTTTATTTCTAATAAGCTTATATACTCTTAACAACACTAAGTTCTACACATACACATTCTAATAATAATACTAATTGGCGGGGATTGGATTAAAGATGGCGGCTGAGTAATAGCTTCCCTGCAACTGGGCACGGCGAGTCTGGGGAGACAAGACTCCAGACATCTCTGGCTGGTGGGATCTGCCTATGATCATCCCTTTGAGGATACAGGGACCCAGCAAGGGACTTCTGGACACACGGACGAGAACAAGTGGAAAACTGGCAAGTGGCTGCATGTGTTCGATCGACCTAATCACGCCGGCAACCGTGAGTACAAGCAGCAGTGAAACTGCAAACTAAAAAGGCCTTACCTGTGAACTTTTTTGGTGTTCTTGAACTTGGCACTCAGTTGAACTGCCTGGGGGAGAGCTTGAGCAAAAGTGTGGAGAACTTTGGGCATTGTCTGGGACCCCAAAATGAGCCACTGAGCTGGGCTCAGTGAAAGCCACTGGGTGAAAAAACTGCTCCGGCAAGCTCCGCCTTCAGGGTCCCAGAGCAAGGAACGGGCTGGACAAAGTAACCTAGTGACTGAGCACCGTGAAGGCGGGAACTGAACTGCCTCACAGCCCTAATCCTTAGGAGCAGAGTGAGACAGTTTTGGCACACGGGAGCCTTGGGCTATTGCCTTGTGTAGAGTGCCCTGACGTCACAGCTCATAACAAACTCAAACTCCTGGGCTTGGTGCCACCCAGACCTCCATAAGAGGTGTGCAGCAACCCCTGACCAGTTATCTGTACCCACCAGGGATCCACATTCCCTGACCAAAAACTGCAAAGGCACGCAACCCTGCATCAGCCCTCCTGTGTCCTCCCAGCCTCCACACTAGCTCATCCATCTGACCAGGGACTCTGGTAGCTGCGTGCCCTCTGGAGCCCTCCCTGACTCTGCGAAGAGCCCTTCTCCTGGCCAGAGACTGCTAAAGCCTTGGGTTCTCTGTGCCAAAGTCACTGGGCACCAGGCACAGAGAACCGTGTGCAAGACCCCCAGCCCTGTTGCTGAATCCGAGTGTGTTGCACACTGCAGGTGCTTCTACAACCAGAACACCCTAGCTAGAGCAACCCCAGAGAAACTACACAGGGTCACTCCCTACAAAGATCCAGCAAAAATAGAGTGATCTCGCTGGGGAATTATCTGGGAGAGACACCTCCCAAACTCTCAGGATCTGGATAGCAAATAAGATCGAATTAGAATTCCAAAAGTTATCTCAAGAATTCAACGAATTAAAAGAGCAAATGACCAAAGATTTTGACACATTGAGACAAGAAGTTGCATCCCTCAAAGATCTGAGAAACACAGTAGAATCCCTAAGTAACAAAAGGGAGCAAGCAGAAGAAAGGATTTCTGACATTAAAGACAAAGCTTTCGAACGCTCCCAAACCCTCAAAGAAGAAGAGAACTGGAGAGCAAAAACAGACCACTCTCTCAGAGAGCTCTGGGATAATTCAAAGAAAACCAATATTCGTCTTATACGGATCCCCGAAATGACGAAGTGGCTTCACAAGGCACAGAGCCTCTTATCCATGAGATTATGAAAGAGAACTTTCCAGATATGCCAAGAGATTCCGAACTTCAGATAGCAGACAGTTTCAGAACTCCAGCACGACTCAACCCGAATAAGACATCCCCCAGACACATCATAATCAATTTCACTAAAGTTAATACGAAGGAGAAAATTCTGAAAGCTGCCAGACGAAAGAAAACCATTACCCACAAGGGGAAGAATATTAGAATAACTGCAGATTTCTCTGCTGAAACCTTTCAAGCTAGAAGAGAATGGTCATCAACTTTTAATCTCCTAAAACAAAGTAACTTTCAACCCAGGATGCTGTACCAAGCTAAACTGAGCTTCATTTATAACTGAGAAATTAAATACTTCAACGACATTCAAT
>CAUYPK010121086.1:0-47828 GCA_963574355.1 Loris lydekkerianus
ACCCTTTTCTTGCCCCAGCTTGTTCTCCCCTCAACTTTAACATTATGTCTTCATTTTTAAATAGTTTTTAAGCTTTCCTAAGGTATCATTAATAAATAAAAATAGGAAAATGCCAGGAAGGCTATGTTGACTAGTGGGATGAAAATGTGTCAAATGGTCTATGAAGCTAGTGTATGATGCCCCATGATCATATTAATGTATGCAGCTATGATTTAATAATAATAAAAAAAAAACAAAAAAATAAATAAATAAATAAAAATTATACATATGTGAGGTATACAACATGATGTTTTGATATAATGTATACATTGTGACACGATCCCCACAATCAAAGTCATCAGCATAGCCACCACCTGGCATAGTTACCGTTCTGTGTGTAGGGCAAACATTTAAGGTCTGCCTTCTGGGGAATTTCAAGTACACAAAGCATTGTTATCAACTGAAGCCACATTGTTGGACACTAGATGTCCAGAGCTTACACATAACTGAACTCTTTGACCAACATCTGCCCATTTCTCATTTCTCACCAGCTTCTGGAAACCACCATTCTACTCTCTCCCTACGTATGATTCAGCACTTCCCCTTCTGAGTACGTGTGCAAGGGAAATACAATCAAGATTGGGAAGCAATATCTGTACCCCCATGCTTATTGCAGTGTTAGTCACAAGTGCAAAGATATGGAAAAAACATGTTCATGAACAAATGAATCCATCAAAGAAATCCCATATGTATAAATCATACATGTATGTATGTATGTATGTACATGGAGTGGTATTTAGCTTTATAAAAGGACCCCACTGGAGATTTAGCATAAGCCATCATTTTCATCAGTTGCTTAGTTCTTTCTTTTTCCAGCTCCTTTTAAATTTTTTCCTATTTCTGTTATTCCTAATTCCCAAATGTTTACCCACCTCTTTGTACAAAAAGTTTACTTTCCCTGTACATCTTTGAGGTTGCCCTTTTCCCACCTAAATTTGTAAACTAAGAGAATTTCAAAACTAATAGGAATTATTTGCCTAACTTATGTTAAATTAGAAAAAATACATTTTACTAGGCTAGAAGAAGGAAAATATCATAAAATCTCAGACCAAAAAAAATGGTGGAGGACAAAGACAGGGCACAACATTTGCAGGCAGGGCAGGGGTGTGTAGGGATTGCTGAGGCACAGAATGTGGTGAGTGATGATGATAATGTCAGAGGAGCGAGTGAGGTGAGTCCAGAGATGTGTAGCCAGGACATGGAATGGGGAGTGCACTATGGGCAATGCATTTGTGAAGGCTCATCATTGAAGGCTGGATTCCAGGGCTTAAAGAACACAAAGGTTATCTCCCTCTATCTGTAACAAGCTGTCTGAAATCAGGAAGCCTGAGGCTAATAGGGTGCTTCTAATTCAAAGAACTCAAACTCTGCACTTTTTCCAGATCCACTTATATAACTCAGATTCAGGGCTTCCTCATGACCCAAAAGGGCTGCTAGTGCTCCAGTCATTACACCCATATTCAATGCAGCAAGAAGGAATGGGAGACAGGAGAACATTTGGTGCAAACCCTCTCATTTTCATCTTCTCCATTTAGAAATCCTTTCCAGAACTGCTGCACAACTGGATCCCCATATTCAGTGCTTAAAACAGCGCACAGGATGTTGGTCATAGTGAAACCATGAATGAAAGAGAGTTTCATTCAGAAAAAGAAATGGAGAGTGACTATCACCTAGGCAACATTCTCTACCTTCTCCTCCTGCTCTGTTTCCTGCACATCAAAAGTGTTTCTTTCCTTGGGACTTGTACTGGTATTTGGCAATGGCACGTGCCAGCAGGAGATCAGAGAAAAAAAGGAAAGTGAAGTCGATGCATTAATCCCCCAGCTTGCTCCCTGCAGTATTGCTACAGGCTGGCTGCATCCTTCACTGGCAGGCATAGCTTTTCTGGTAGCCTTCTCAGCACAGCTCTCCCTGTCTTTGTGCCCCATGTCCTCTGTAAACCCCTAGGCCTACAGGCAGAGAAAAGGGAAAACTGTCATGGTGTAACTAAACGTTGGTGTTTCCCTGCACACCACTGTGCATGTAGTCAAATCTCCTAACTTCTCCCTAAATTGCCCCAACTCCTTTGTGCCATCTGTTTCCTACCAGGCCCTGAATTGGGAAGCAACTGAGGATACGAGGGGATGGTAACCAGACAGGGCCATGCACCAGGTGCTGGCCTTTGTGCCGAAGAGACTGACCGGAACAGTGTCAATGACACAGAAGCCTTAGGCCAGCTACTGAATTCTGCTGACAACGTGGGGGCGCTAATAATGTCACCAACAATGTCACTGTAGCAGGTAGGAATCTCAGACCATGCATTCTGATGCCAGAAATGCACATTTCTGTTTTTATAAGTGAAGATATTTCACATCTTCATTTACCTCATCTCAGTCAGTTCAGACCTGCCCTTTACCATTTCTCAAGGTTGTAGCGGTTCCAGGGCTCCTCTGTTTATACCTGTCCCCATTGTGCCTTCCGAGATAAAGCATTTCCCCTTGTGGCCCTTGGTAGTCCATTCATGGTGATTAATGTTGCATCCGTTATCCCTGCCACCAGTTCTCAGGACCCACTTGAGCAGAGCTGCTCATGGGACCGTTATGAATATAAAATTGTGCGTGTTCCAGGTATTGTATTAGTAACCATGAAGTCTTCAAAAAGTAACTTACGTAACTTTTAATTAAACTTTTAAAATACAATTGCAGATTCACATGTATTTGTTAAAATATATAATAAAGAATCATCCCATATACCCTTTTTCAAATTCCCCCAATGGTAATGCCCTTGCAAAACTATGGCACAAAGTCACCTCCAGGATACTGGTGTAGATGCAATTAGGATGAACATTCCCTTCCTCACAGGGTCTCTTTCTCTAGATCCTATCTCTCCTTAATCCCTGACAACCACCGTCTGTTCTCCATGTCTGTAACTTTTGCAAGTTGCCAGCTGATCTCGGTGACAGCTTCCTCCTACTCAGCCTTCTCTGACACCACCCAAGCTGGTGAGGATGGAGGATGGGGTGGGAGAAGGTAGGGAGTTGAGGTGTCTCCCTGTGGCCTGCTCCAGTCAGATCTTTGTTGATGTGCATGAGTTTATTTTTATTTTTGTCTCTTTTACTATAGTGCTTGCCTGGAGTAGATTGGCTTTTGTCCGTATCTTTTTCTTTGTTTCTCTCCCTTTCTTTTTTGTAGGCACTCTATTTCTTTGTGTGTTCTTTGACATTTCCAGGTTGTCAGCTTCTTCCTCTTCAAGACTGGGATGGAGGAGATAAAAATATACAATCCAGAGAGAGAACGCACTGACCCCGGCATTCCATATCCTGTTTGCTGCTTTCCCCCCCACCTTTCAGAGACTTCTGATGCTTGTTTCATAGGTGATATTAAGGGTTTTTATTTGCATTTAGGAGAAGGAATAGGGACAGTTCACCTTCCTCAAAATGAAAGTATCTAATATATATGATTTATGTGTAAATATAAATGTCAACTAATGGTAAAATATCACTAAAATATCTAAATTAATGGTACCTTTGCTATCTGAACGGGGGAGGAAAAGCTGGCATTTCAGACAGAGGCATCTCTTTTGATGAACCTCTAAACTTGTCATGGCCCTAGAAAGATGCCTAGTACCTAGAATTTTTGACTATTTATTCAATTGAGGTATGAAATCCACACAACCATGCCAACAGCCCATTTGGTGTTTCTGACAAGGTAAAAAGGAAGGAGGGATTAAAATAGTGGGTAGAAATGATTATATTATTCTAAATACTCTTAATTTTGTAATAGTCTTTGATTTGCAACAAATGGAGAAGACAGCACAGTTCCCACAGACCCTCACTCAGTACCCTTTTAACAGCATTTTACGTTAACGTGAGACATCGGTTCAAAATAAGGAACAAATGTTGATACTGTGTCAGCGACTATAGGCCACACTTCCTTTTCCAGGTTTAACGTAACATTTCTTCTGTGTCAGGATCCCATCCAGAAGAGCAGGTCGCATTTAATTCCCGTGTTTCCTTAGGCTCCTCTTGGCTGTGACAGTTCCCCAGACTTCCTGTTTTTGATGGCATTGACAGGTCAGGTCCCGTTGGATGTCCCCAGATTGTCAGAGACTTTTTTAAATGGTGGGATGGTAGGTATGGTTTTGGGGGAGAAAGAAGGCAGAGGTACAGCAGCATCCTCACCACCTGATTCCAAAGGCACGTACCGTCTGTCACACTATCAGCATGACTTGTCACTGTTGGTGCGCACTTTGACCACTGGGTGAAACAGTGCTTGCCTCCTCTTTTTTTCTCTTCATTTGGATGCTTTTGTCACTATGAGCAGCCCACACAGGCAGTAAGACTTATGTTTCCCCTCATAGAGGAGATGGAATCTACAGGAATTAGTCAACTGTTCTCCTGAGAGATTTATTTCTTTCCCCCCACTTATTGATTTATTCAATTATGTATTTATATCAGAATGGACTTGTGAATATTTATTTTATAATTTAGTTATTGATCCGATATTTCTTTCTTTTTCATACTGTTCCACCCTCGTTCACTGGGAGCACGTCCACTTGGCTCCTGTGCTCCTTGGCCATGCTGCGATGGCTCCGAGTGTGTGAGTGTGTGCAGGAGAGTGTCTGTGAGAGAGTGTGTATGTGTGAGTGTGCATGACAGTGTGTGTACGAGTGTATTTGTGTATGTGTGTGTGAGAATGTGTCCCCGTGTGAGTGTGGGGGTGTGTATGTGTGTGCAAGTATGTATATGTGAGTGTGTATATAAAAGAGTGTGTATGTGAGAGTACGTGGGTGTGTTTTGTGTGTATGAGAGTGTGTTTGTGTGTGAATGCATGTGAGTCCATATGTTTGTGTATGTATGTGACAGAGTGTGCATATATGAGTGTGTTTGTGTGTGTATGAGACTGTGTTTGTGTGTATGTGTATAATAGTGTGCATGTGAAAGTATGTGTATACACAAGTGTGCTCATGAGCATGTTTGTGCATGTGTGTGTGTGAATGTGTTTGTGTGGATGTGTGTGTTTATGTGTATGTATGTATGAGTTTTGTTTGGGTGTGCTTTTTGTAAGTGTATGGGGTGGTATGTGTGTGTATGTGAGTGTACACCTGTGTGTTTGTGTGTGTGTATAAAAGTGTACTTTGTGTATGTGTGTGAGTGTATGTGAGTGTGCATGTGTGAGTGCTTATTTGTTAGTGTGTGTGAGAGTGGGTTGGTGTATGTGTATATGTGTGTGTATGTGTGTATTTGCATGTGAGTGTGTGTGAATGTGTATTTTGTGTGCGTGTGAGAATGTCTGAGAGTGTGTGCTGGTGTGTAAATGTATTTTGTATGTGTGTGTGAGAATGTGTTCTGAGCGTTTGTGTGTGACTATGTGTGGAAGCGTACTTTGCGTGTGTGTGTGTGCGTGGAAGCGTACTTTGTGTTTGTGTGAGTGTGCATGGAAGCGTACTTTGCGTGTGTGGGGTGTGCATGTGTGTGGGTGTGCTCACCTTCTCACTTTCAGCACCTACAGCATACTCAAGGCCTGCCTTCTCTCTACTCAGACTGCTATAACAAAATGCCAGAAACTCAGTGGCTTTTAAACAATAAAAATGTATTGCTGGCAGCCTCTACCCTCTTCCATTTTCCCCCTGCCTGAGAACAGAGTTTTAAAACCTTTCTTACAGGAAGATTTCTTGCCATTGATGAATTCCCTCCGGGTTTTGACTGTCCGAGGACGTCTTCATTTCTCTTTCATGTCTGAAAGATTATTTCACTGGACATAGAATTCTACCTTGGTGTTTTTATTTTATTTTGCTTTTAATGCTTTAACCATTTCACACCATTGTCTTCTTTCCTCCTGGCTTCTGATGAGAGGTCTACTGTAATTATTTTTCTTATATATCCATAAGTAAGGTAAGGTGCCCAGCTTCCCACTTGGGTTCCTTTGAAATGTTTTTTCTTTGTTTTTTGGATTTCTGTAATTTGAATATGATAGGTCTATTTTTATTCATTTATTCATTTACTTACTTTATTTGCTTACATTATTCGCTGTCCTACTTGGTGTTCCTGGGGCTTTGGTGCCTGTTTTCCTTTGGAAAGTTCTAGGCCATTTTTACTTCAAATATTTTGTTTCCCTCAATATCGATTTTGTACTTTTCTGATAGGCAAATTATGCATATGTTACGCCTTCTGACACAGTTGCACAGCTCTGGAATGTTCTGGGGTTTGTTACTTTTGCTGTTTTTGTGTCAATATTTTTCTCTTTTCCTGGCTATTTGGGGTGTTTTCTGGACCGACCCTCAACCTTAATGATTCTCTCCTTGGCCACATTAGGTCAACTGAAAAACCAAATTAACTCAAAACAGTCTTCATTTCTGCTACAGTATTTGTGATTTCTAGCATTTTCTTTTAATTCCTTCTTACTGTTTTCTTCTTTCTTTTTACCTGATGCATCTGCTCTTCTGAGTTGTCCCCATTTCCTCTTAAAAAATATTAATTATACTCATATTCTCTGAAGTCCTATTACTCCAACGTCTTCCCCACATGTGAGCTTCATTCTGATGACTGCTTTGACTCTGCAGAGAGTTTCCCCCTTACCTGTTGGCCTCCTTCCTGAATTTTGGTTGCCGCGGATAACAAGAACTGAGGAAAACAGATTTTTAGTGTGACAGCAGCTTCTGTCAATCTGCCTGGGAGTGGGACTGTGTTAAATATTACGTGTTTGTTGTTGCTGAGTGTGCCTGAGGTTTTACATTTCTTTATTGTTCCTGTTTTTGCCTCCTCTTGACTTGAGTCTTTCCTAAATATTCTGTCTTATAAAAAGCTCGTGTCTTGAGGCTCTTTCAGCTCCCGTGCTTTGGTGTGCTATTGGAGCCTTGCAGGCATGGAGATGGGATGGACCTGGAGGATCTTTCTAAAATCTTCCAATTACATTCCCATCTCTTAGTGGGCCTGTGTCTTGGGGCTTTGACAGTCATGGGTGTTTCTTCAAGGCAGTATCTTCATATTTCCCCCACCCTCAACTCTCTTTATCTGGCTGCAGATTCCCTAATCTGTGTCTTTGACGCCCCTGGCCTTGGATGACTATATATTTTCCTCTCGTAGGTGGGTCAGGAAGATGAGAGGCACCATGGCGGGAGAAGTGCCTTTCCCCAGATGGGCATTAGTCTCTGGTCATCTCCTCTGCACAGAGCACTGTGTGGAGATGGCTCTGGGCTTATTTCACAGGGAGTCCTCCACCTTTTCCCCCACTGGAGCCCTGAGAAAATCTTTTCTGAATATTCACCATAGTTACCTAGGGGGATCCTTTAGAGATAAACGCAATGGAAGCAAGGGGTCCCTCTAAGACTGTGACCCCCGAGGGTTGCTCCCCCACATTCTAGTCCACACCCAGATACCCCCAGTCATCAAGTCACCACGTATTGGTCCTACCAGTTTGTGGTTCCAGTGGATTCTGCCCCAGATTAGGTAAATGTTGCCTGTGACTACCTGGAGTCCCCTGGGCCTCTGGATTTCAGCAGATGGTTTGCCTGGCAACCTAGGTTCTCTGACGGCTCTAAGAAAAATCACCTACTATCAGTTTTCCCAGCTTCAGCTTTGCTTTGCTGTAAAGAAGAGCATGATGGCTCCCAAGCTCTTCACAAGTTGGAGCTGAAACCAGAGGTCCCCTTCTGTTATTTTTTTGAAAGAAGGAAAATTCAAATTTAGCCTGAGGTTGATTCAGGTCATGTCAGCCTAAGGAGCAGCTTCTGTCAGTGGAGGGAATCCCAGTTCCACCATAAACAGAATGTGGATCCCCAGTACCAGGTCCAGGAAAGCGTGCACAGTGGCAAGTGATGGAAGGCTGCCCCGCCAGCAGGTGCTTGGACTCTCTGCCTCTCGCTCTCTTGACTGGGGCAAGATAGGGCTCCCAGAATCACATCGTTCCTATAATGCCTTTCTGGTGCTCAAGGTCAGGGTGGTGAAGTAGGTCAGATCTGTTTTGTCAACTAGAAGAACCTTGCTACAGTGATTATCACATGTTCAGCTGCAAGCAGTTGGAAAATCTGACTCAGACTCATTTAAATAATTGGGGAATTCTTTTCCTCACATTATAAGACAAGTCAAAATCTAGAGAAGGCTACAAAGTTGGCTGATTTAGCAGCTAAACCATATCATTTCTGATTCAGGTTATTTTTTCTTCTCTTTTTTTTTTTTTCCATCTTTGTTCTCTGCTGCCTGTAGAAAAGTTTCCACTCAAAGTCTAGTTTTACTGATCCTTGCAGGATGGCTCCCGATGACAGATAGAGCACTATATGCTTTCATTTTCTCTAAAAAATACACACACACACCCACACACTCAGACACACACCCATACAGTGACTGGTGCAACCAAAGCTTCACCCACTCCTGTCACACAGGGCAAGTCTTACCAGGTCAGGCGTCCATTCCTGCACCAACAGCATTGCTCAGGGCCTGTTCTACAACCCAGGGAGGGAGGCAGCTTCCCCTAAAACCAGTGCAGAGGACACTTGAATAAATTAAAGCTGAGTTAGGAAGAAAAGAGACTCACGCTGAAGGGCATGCACCTAACAGTGTCTGCTAGGGTTCCTAAGCCTGGCTGGGGCCTGTCCTCAGAGGGGGCTCTGCAGTTACAGGATGGAAGAATTAATCCATCATCCCATCTCATTTCTCAGGACCCCCTTTTCTCTTCCCCTTCATTCTTCTGTGTTCTGCTCAATCTGTGGTCCGTTATTCAAGGATCAGACCATACTGTCTGGCTGTCCACTCGTCCCCTGAGTGTTAGTGATGAAGAGACTCCCCCCAACCCCACATCAAGCTAGAGGAAGAACATTGATGGTGCAGGAGGTGGAAGGTGCACAGCCTCCTGGCCCTGCTGAAAACACTTCCACTTGCTGGTCCTACTGTGACTCCTATGGCCCGATATCTGCCTACGGAAATGACATGTTTCCAGGATGTTTGCCAGAAAGGGCTGGATCCTGTCCCTAACTAAAACTCATTCCAGTTCCATATAGCCACCTCAAATTATCTTCCAGGAGAGACAGGCTTCTGTGGTTACATAAATACAGTCCTCTCTGACACAGTTATTCACTGACAGAAGGGGGATCACTCATGAATAAAGCACAACATTTAAACCCCATAATGATGACAAACCATAAAAAAGAAAGAAAGAAAGAAAGAAAGAAAGAAAGAAAGAAAGAAAGAAAGAAAGAAAGAAAGAAAATAAAGCAAATAAACACTGGTACAGTTTCTCTAAAAAAAAAAAAAAAGCCTGTGAATTGATAACACGTGTGTGTGTGTGTGAACACACCTATTTGATTATATACTGAAGATTACTACTTTCCAGTTTAACCCATTGTAAATAGTTTGCACGCAAGTTCAATCTGTAGCAAGAATACGTTTAAATACTAATATTCACACCTGAGCTAATATCCATGGTCAAGTAACCAAGGATTGCAAATATATTACTGAGACCTGTAAAACTTCATTTTATGTTGTATCTTAATAATTAGAAAGAAGGCATTTTCCATTTTTATTTTGAAGAGATAACAAGTGCCTCTAAGCCATTTCTTCTAAAATATGATTTTTTTTCTGCATCATTTATTAGAAATATCTGTTCCTATCACCAACAGTCTTTCTTGAAGTGTTTATGATCCCCACTCAAATATTTATGGGTTTCAGGCTTGCAGTGACTTATTTCTATTTGCTTTTAATTTCCCTGCACAACGTTTCAAACGGCACCGTGAGTTGTTACGAATGGTTTGGAGTTGAATTATGTAGAGGTGCCACATGGCCTCTGATTGCCTGCATTTGATGAGGTTATTAAAACAGCAGAGACATAAATTACCCTAGCAACAAAAGCATAAATTCATAGCCTGTTTCATAATCTCGGGCCTGAAAAAAATTGTATAGCTCTTTTAATGGCTCGGGAATGATGCGATGCGAACACTTAGCTGAGTCATGCAGGGTGGAGAAATTCATCAAAGTTGACTGGCATCGAGTCCTTGGAAAAATCAGTTGATTAAGCCTGTGCTGTTTGTTTCTTTCTAACTTTCTACCCGCTGGAAGGCCTGAGGCTGTGCTCAGCAAACACACCTCCAAGGCATCGCCAGGTCCTTGCGTACAGGTGCCTGGTATTAACAAGCTCTTTCTGCGAATGAATCATATGGCCCTGAAAAGTCATCTCCTTACAAAAGCACATTTTTGTCCACTTAAAATTATCTGAATTCTCATGGTAAGCACTAGCATTTTTGTCTTCAAAGTAGCACATCCGTATCAAGGGCGTACAATTTTCTCGTTGCCTCAATTGATAATATCTCACATAAAGTAACAACTCCTCTATCTTCACATAATACTTAATAAGCATGACTGCGGTCATGACAGTAAGTGCATTTTTAATAGAACATACTGTGCTATCCTGGGAGGCAGCAAAAAAAAAAAAAAAAGGATGGACTTGATTCTGATTTTTTTGGTCTGGCTCTAGACTTGTCTCTGAATTCAGTCTCTCCATTGGTGGTTCTGAACTGGGTTATTGTTACACACTATCACTTGGACAGGAATAACTAACTCTTCCTCAGAATTTATTCTGCATCAGTAGTAAATTCATTAACTGTCCTATCTGGTACCTGGGAACCGGGCAGATTAATATTCATAGGGTATTAATCTTCCAGACTCACAATTCTAAAATACATAACGTGACAGGAAATGTGGTGCAGCGTTGCCCAGCGTGGCTCACTGTGTCCATTACCGACTTTAAGGAATAAGCGCCTGCCAACTGGGAGACACGTTCTTGCTGACTCCACATTTGCACGTGGACTAATTCACTGGAACTGTGAGTTTGGGACCCCAGAGTGAGCACCACACTGGACCAGTGGCTGAGTCAGGTGTAGTCTCCCTGACATTTTGTCCATTCAGGAAGCCCACAGAATAGATGCCCACACCCCCAGTTTATGAATGAAGAACTGAGCAGGGAAGGACAGATGGGTAACACCGTGTTTCAGAGCTTGGAGTCTGGGTTTCAAGATCCCACTCAGCAGCCGTGTGATCCCAGCAGGATACTCGACCTCTCTGAGTCTCGGTTTTCCCATTTTCAACATCTGCCGTCTTGTGTATGTGAAAGCTCCGTCTGGATCTTGGAACACCGAGGGCCTGAATTATTCCCAGTGACTGCCCCACAGCCACATGAGAGTTGGTGGCAGCTGGACGTTCTGGCTGAGTCTTCACTCACCTGACTGACATTTTGGTAGGTGGGAAGCGGTCCCAAAAGTTTTGATTTCAGAAAGGAAAGTGTCCAGTGTAAGGAGGAGGCAATAGACACACATCAGAAAGATGAGACTAGGTAGCAACCCCATCATCCGTCAATATTCAAGAATGGACATTGTTCAGCAGATACTGCACAGGATAATTTATACATTAATGGATACATTTTAAAAATGGATAAAATCATGATCCTCAGAGAGAAATAAAATACATATTTACCTCATTCATGAGGAGCCATATAAAGCATTGAATAAGAAATCTAGTAAGTGGTTCAAAGGATAACCTTCCAAAATGTATATGAATTGAAGTTACCTGAAATGGATGTACAAATAGCTGGCCCACCACGGCTTGGACCATGGAGGAGAGGGAAGTTAATTGAGTCTCCACTGGAAGCAATGTATTTTCTTATCTGCAGAAGTAACTTTTCATTGTTATCTGTTATCTACAATTTATCGGTTGTGAAGTAGCTCAAAGGAAACATTGCCTCAAAATAAGATAACTAGGATAGTGTCATTATACCCGGTGTTAGCAAACTGAGGCCGCAGGCCAAATCCAGCCTCACCAGCTTCTGTAAATAAAGATTTATTGGAACACAGCCTAGCTTGTTTGTGTATCCATGACCTATGACTGCTTTCACACGCAACACAGAGTTGAGAAGTGGTGTAAAAGACTGTGGGGGTCTCCAAAGCCGAAAACTCTTACTCCCTGGTCCTTTATGGAAAATGCAGCCACTCTTTGGAAGAGGTATGATGAAGTAACGGAATTCTACATTAAAGGAGAGAAAAGGGAATTCATAGGCTCAGTCAGGTTGGCAGAGTGATGAGAGCCGGACTGTGCAGGTTTACAGGGCCTTCTCCTCCCCTCACCCCTGGAAGGAAGCAATATTCTCCTCCTAACCAAAACCGATCGAGTGACTAAATGCTCACCCCATCTGTTCACAACTTGAGAAGAGAAGGAAAAAGGCTCATTCTCAGTCTAGAGTTTTCCATCCACACCTGAGTATTTGGGTTAAAGTGGAAATGACCCAGGAGTTTTCTAAGAGCCTGATCAGTGCAGCGGAGGACGCAACAAGAAATGGTAGGATGCCAAGAACCAACGGAGGGAGACTCCCCTGGTGGAATTTGCCAACTGCCCAAGAAGATTTTGTCTTGCCTATGGAAAATAATTATCTGTTATTGATTACCTTACAGGGTGTGAAATAGCCCAAAGGTGACGGCCAGACGTTTTCCAATAAGCTCAAGGGTTCTCAAAGCTCTCACAATGATATTGAAACAGTTACAAGGGAAGAAGGGGAAAAAATGGGCAGTGAGGAGGCTGCGAAGCATAGAGAGCAGTGTCTTTCCATTTTTTAATCTCCTGGACACACGTTTCACTTTTCATTATATGCAGCTCCCTTCCTACTTTAGGGGATTTTGCACCCCTGTTGGATGCATTTCATCAAGTTATCCTGACCTGCTAGCTCAGTGTATTTTCTGCCTGCCGTCAACTGAATGCTCCCTTGGTGGACGTGTAATGGTGAACAAATTGACAAGCAAACTAAGGATATTTGGAACCCAATCATTTCTCAGTGTCTCCTTGGAGATAAGCTCAGATTGTTTCTCTTTCATGGGCCGCTGGGGATTCCTTTGCTGAGTTCCAGTTTTCTGTAGATTCAGGGTCATCTCTGCAGAATAAACACCTCACCCCCAGACCTTCCGCCTTCAGTTAAGTGCCTCTGGTCTGTGAGCCCAGCTCTCTGCAGGGGCCCCAGCTCCTGTGGGTCTCCCATCTCCAGCATCTCAGCTCTAACATCTCATCCCGAGTGGCTCGCCACCTTAATGATACCTACTTTGGTCTGTTTAGTGATGGAATGTTACAGCTGACAGTGTCATGCCTGCATTTCTCTTTCAAAGTGCCAAGTTTCCTCTCCTTTCCAGGTTTCCCGGCATATGCAGCAGCACACTCAGGGGCATCATTCTCTCCAGCACTCTGCATTCAAAAATCAGCCTGCATTTGGGAGTGATTCCATAAGCATTGATTTTGTAAGCTCCTGGGCACTTTGCTACTAGGCATAACACTCTTATTTGGTGTTTATCTAAGAGGAGGGAAACATACATCCTTACAAAATCATGTGCACAAATGTTTACAGAGGCTTCATGGGCAACAGTCAAACCCACATGCCCAACAAGAAGTGAATTGATAAAGAAATCATGGTGTAGCCATACAACATAACCACCCAGTAAAGAAAGGAGATACATTCCTAAAACAACAGGGGTAAATCTCTAAATAATGATATTGACTGAAAAAGCTGGACACATACAAAAGTAAATACTATACAGATTTGTAAGCATTCTCAAAGGAAACAGAAGTAGTAGGAGATATATATACATAGAGCTAGGACAAAGGGCAGAAGGATTTTCTTATGGCTGATGTGCATGTTAGTAATCTTGGTCATGGTGATGATTTCATGAGTGTATGGATAGGTCATAAGTCATGAAATTGTACTTCTAAATATATACAATAATTTAATATCAGTGATGCCTCAGTAAAGCCTTTAAATTGTGTCGTGAATACAAATATGTATTGGTATCAACACAGTTCTGGAAGAAGAATTTTTGATTGTATAGACCTCACAAAAAGTATGCAATCGTTTAGTTAGTAGTAGGTTCCATCCACTAATCTCAGGAAAAAATAATTCACTGAGAATTAAGCCTTTTCCACATCATTTTTTCCTGCCCAACCTTTTATAGACTGACCTTGAGAAAATTGAGCTAGTGAAATAATGGAATATTTCAAACAGTTTTATTACTAACTTTAATGAAATAGACCAAGCCCCTGAAAGACAGAAACTACAAAAGGTCACACAAGCAGAAATAGATAACGTTAATAGTCCTGTGTAACTCAAAGAAATTTAATTCAAATGGGAGGAGAAGAAAAATTTCTCAAAGAGGAAATTCCCAGACCAAATGGCATGCTGGTACATTTATTAAATATTTCATAAGAAATCATATGAATTGTACACAATGTCTTCAAGAATGTATAGGGGAGAAATTACTTCTGAATTCATTTTATTATACAAGCATTACCCTGACACAAAACCAGACAAAAATATTACAAGAAAGGAAAATTAACCCCAGACAAATATCCCTCATAATAGAGGGATAGAATTCTCAACCAATTATTATAAAATTAAAGTAAAAATACATTACATGCTACCCTATCGTAATCACTTGCATTAGTCTGAGAAATGCAAGAATATTTCAACCTTCAAAAATCAATTAGTATAATTTGCCGTATAAACAGACCAAAGCCCCCAAATAATGTTATCAATATCATAGATGCAAAAAAATATCAGACAAATATCCCTCATAATAGAGGGATAAAGAAACTACAAATATCCCTCATAATAGAGGGATAGAATTATCAAACAATTATTATAAAATTAAAGTAAAAATACATTACATGCTACCCTATCATAATCACTTGCATTAGTCTGAGAAATGCAAGAATATTTCAACCTTCAAAAATCAATTAGTATAATTTGCCGTATAAACAGACCAAAGCCCCCAAATAATGTTATCAATATCATAGATGCAAAAAAAAATCATTTGAAAAGGTTCATCATGAATATATGATGAAAATTGTAACAAACTGAAAATAGAACAAAAATTCCTTACTCACATCTAAAAATATGTCCTGTTCGCAGCATACTGAATGCTTCCTCCTAAGATCAGAACCACGATGATCAGGTTTGCTCTCACCTTTTCTACCTAACTTCATTTGGAGATTTTGGCCAGTGCAACAAGGAAAGAAAAGGCAATAAAATACATACAGAATATAAAATAGGAAATAAAGTTACTGCAATTTGCAAGTAATGTGGCAGCCTAACAAGAGAAACTCAAAGGCTCAAAATGTGAGTTTAACAAGATTGTGGGATTCAACGTTAATGTACAATAATAAATTGCATTTCTATATACTAAAAATTCTGGAGAGTTCTTTTGCTCTTGGTTTTTTTGCAAAGGGCATGAAGAGTCAGAGGTGTGAAGGGTGAGGTGGTGGGTGCCCCTACCCGGGTCTGTTCTTGACAAGGAAGCCTCAAGGGTTAGGGATCAGCAGGTGACAGGGGGTGTCCCTGGACATTCTGTAAGTCACCAGAGCCTCTGCCAGGTGCTCCTCTCTGGTCAGGAGAGCTCTTTTCAAGGTTGATTAAACAATTTCACTTGATGCCAAGCTCCTTTCCCAGATGAATGTCATTTAAAAAGCTTCTTTGCTGCTTCAGATGAATAAATTTTATATTATGGGTGGGGATAAGAAAGAGAATTGTTCCCTAATGCAAATCCTTGAATCTGTTCATAATCCATCTCTTGGCCCGGGTGCAGCATCCTTGTCACCCGAGGAGGCAGATGCTCCCTCCCTGGGTGTCTGGAGAAGAGACAGACGCCAAGGCAAAGGTGTGAGCGCATCTTTCAAGCCTCCCCCGAGCTCGCTGGCTTAATCCACATCAGGGTCTTGCTGCCAAGACTGATGAATTGCTAAGAAGCGTCACAGCTCAGTGGCTCCAAGTGCTGTGAGCACTGGCAGCTGCCACTGCCGTCCTACCTGAGACCCACATGTGTCTTCCTGAAATGGCCAAAGCAAACTTTTCCCTCAAATTTTGCTTTCTTTGCAAAATCAATCAGCAATGCTCATCAAGTCTGGGTGCTCAGTTAGGAGTTTGTACCTGTTTACATGAAGGTGTCTGGAACAAGATCCCCCCCTCTTGAGGCTGAATATTGCTTTGTCTCCAAAAAGTGACCCCTGGTGACTGTGCACAGGGAGGAGGAGGAAGTGGGACAGGAGATGAAGACAATGTGAGCTGGGCTCGGATCTCACACTCCCAGGATTCTTCATGTGCAAACTTTATTCCAAATGCAATGGGAGTGGTGGAAGACCTTTAAGCAGGAGAGTGGCCAGGTCTGCCTCACTCTGTAAGGGGGCTGCCTTGGCAGAGACATGAAGGGGATCAGGGGAGACTGGGGCTCTTACACTTGTTCAGAGAAGAGGAGGTGGTGGTGTGGGCCAGGCTGGTGCCCATGCACATGAAAAGGTATGGCCAATGTGACATCTATATTTGAGCTGGATCGAGTAGGAACTAGAAGGACTTGATAATACATTGGATGGAGATTTAACACCTATTTAAGTTTGTAATTTGATGTAAAATGTAATTTGATGTACTAAACCACAGGAGATTATTTGGTCTCGGATGATCAAATGTTGCTGACCGTTAGCCAGAGGTGATGGCCAACTGGTCTGATTCATTGTTCTGCGGGGCTGTAAGATGTTCCAGTCAACCTGCGGGGAGAGTTACAGAAACATGAATGAGCAGAAAGTCAGGAAGGGAATGCACCCTGGAAGGCTGTGTCGGCTTTGATAAGAGTAGAGGACATTTACATTTTCTAGCAGGTGTTTGAAACCTGAATTACCTCCCACCACATTTCTTTTTAAAAAATATTTAGATTAATATGAGGGTACATATGATTAGATTACAGTGCTATGTTAGGTGAGGTCCCTGTTGTAGTTGTGTCCTGCACCCGGGAGGTGTGCCATAAACTCTTACATTGTGCCTAATAGGTGGGAGCACACTAATCCCCTTTCCTACTCTCTTTCTCCCCTCCCCCAACTTGAATTAAATTGAGTTTTTCTCTTGTGTGGGTATGTATTAATTTGTCTGTGGGCTTCATATTAGTGTTGACTATATTGGATGCTTGCCTTTCTGTTCTTGTGATACTTTACTAAAAAGAATGTTCCCAACGCTTTTGTGGCTGAATAGTATTCTATGGTTCACATATATACCACAGTGTATTAATCCATTTGTGGGTTGACAGGCAGTTGGATTGTTTCCACATCTTTTTTTTCCCCTAGCACTATACCTCTATTTATTTTATTGATTGATTGATTGATTCATTCATTCATTCATTTTAATTTTAGGTGAATGTGGAGTATAAACAACCAGGTCACAATATTTGAATTTGTTAGGTAGAATCGCTCTTGTATTATTCATGTCCTACACCCCAGAGATGTGCCATACATTCCTACATTATGTGCATTAAGGGGGAGCATGCCAAACTCCCCCTCCTCCCTTCTCTCCCCTCTTTTGCTCCCCTTACCCCCAACTTGAATTGAAATGCGTTTTTCTCCTCCATGAGCATGAATTAGGTCATCTATTGGCTTAATATTAGTCTTGAGTACATTGAATATTTGTTTTTCCATTCTTGTGATACTTTACTGAGAAGAATATGTTTTAACTCCATCCAGGTTAATACAAAAGATGTAACGTCACTGTCTTTTTTATGGCTGACTAGTACTCCATAGTATACATACACCACAGTTTGTTAATCAATTCCTGAGATGGTGGACATTTAGGTTGTTTCTACATTTTAGCAATTGTAAATTGAGCTGTGATAAACAATCTAGTGCAAATGTCCTTATGATAAAATTATTATTGTTTTTCTTCTAGGTAGATACCTAGTATTGGAATTGTAGGATCAAATGGAGTGAACCACCGGCCCTGTAATGTTTCAGTTCCCAAATAGTATAGAGCCCCAGGCAGAGCCCAAGTGGCCCGTTTTATTTTCATTAATTTTTTTTTAAATTTTTGAACAGCTTCAGATTTATAGAAAAAATTAAGAAAATATTTATGCACATGATTGACCCTGTTATTAACATCTTACATTAAGACAGTCTATTTGTTAAGATTACTGAACCATTGTTGATACATTATTATTAACCAAAGTCCATACTTTATTCCAACATTCTTTCTTTTTGCTTAATGTCCTTCTTCTGTGCCAGGACCCAGAAGACCTCATAACATTTGTTCACCCTATCTTCCTTGAATCATCTGCAACAGTTTCTCACACTTCCCTTGATTTTTATGCCTTTTGTAGTTTTGAAAATTATTGCTGGAGTATTGTATGGAATGTTCCTCCACTGGTATTCATTGGATGTTTTCTCAAGGTTAGACTGGGGGTTGTAGGCCAAGTGGTCCACAGTTAATTTATCTTTATTCCAGGCCCAGACACACCAGCCAATGTTTCTCCATGACTCAGGCAAGCATCCCAGGGTGTGCAGAATCCTGTGATGTATTTGCTATCCTGGAGAGCTTTTCTTCTTGAGAAAAATAGAAAATACATGGAAGCAACAATTAAACATGAACACAGGGAGTTTCAATCCTCTCCAAGTGATATAACCCATTCCCATGGCTTTAACTGTCATCCACAATGGCATGTTCCAGAATTCATGTCTCCATCTCTCCTGGAACCTCTGAACTCCAGACCCACATAGTTAATCCACCTCTCAGACATTTCATTGGTCCAGAGAATGTCTAAAGCTGTCCCCACCTCCACAAGTGCAACACACACTCTACATCCCCAAAGAGGCTTTTTCCCCAAATGACAACCTGACAAACTCATTCAGCTACCATCAGCTCTACCTCCAAAACACTTCCTGATTTTGGCAATATCTCACCACTCCATGACCATGGCTCTATGTGGGGTCACGGTCACAGCTATGCTGAACTCTGTGACTTCACTTTACCTCTTCTATTGACTCTTTACAACAAAACAGCTAAGGCAAGTTTTGAAAACATTCATCAGGTGACATCATTCTTTAGCTCACTATGATGGCTTCTCACCACACTCAGAGTCAAGTGTGACATCCTAGGCACAGCCTACAGGTTCTCCTGGTTCACTTCTTTATTCTGTTCAATCTCTGCTCCAATGTCAACTTCCTAGGGAGACTTTTAGGAAGAACTTCTCTGACTCTAATTTGAAGTAGCACTATTTTTAGTCCCTTCCTTCACTTTCTTACCATTCTTCTTTTAGTAATCATCAGAATCAGATACAACATTCATTTGTTTATTTGCTTGTTTTCCAGTCTCCTCCAAGGATCTGGGCTGTCTCCACTCACGTCTGTACCTCTAGCATTATAGTGTATGTCCTAAAAAAGTCATTGTTGCTGACCAAATGATAGTCACTAGAGCAGATCATGCATAGCAACAAAAATACACCCATAGTAGTTGCCTACAGTGTTATGTTGAGGAGAATTGTGGACTTGCTAATCTCTGGACACAGTTCCAAGGGGTCATATTTGTCATCTTTAATCTTCACAGTTGCTATAGTAAGGGTAATCTGTGGACTTCCCTGATGACTTGAGAGAAAACCAAGACTTCCAGAAAGAAAACAATAAGTTCGAATTTACATACCAGTGTTGCAAGGTAGAGGCAAGATACTAACATGGATGGTCTGGGTACACCTCCTGCAATTTTCCATATTATGCTTTTCTCCAGGACTTAGGAGAAAATGAAGAATTTGAAGATTAGATTGGCTTGTTCTTTTATTTATTTATTTATTTTTGTCATGAAACCACCATGTATATAGACATGCAGCCATGGTGATAGACAACAGTAAATAAAAGGCATGTATATAATGAGCATGAAAATGTAAATTTTACTTTTACAAGAAAATCCTCCCTGCAAAGAATCTGGGTATTTTTTCCTCTTTTTTGAGTTTCAGTAGGTACTTCAGAAAATCAATAGGCAAGTTTTTTGTTTGTTTGTTTTTATTGTTTTTTTTTTTTTTTTTTCTGTTTCCTTCTTTCCATACTCCTATACCCTCTCGCTCGGGTGTTACACGCACATTATTCTGCTAGGACTGCTATAACAAAGTGCTACAGACTGGGTGGCTTAAACAACAAATATTTGTTTTTTCATGGCTCTGGCATCTGAATGTCCAAGATCAGGGTGTTAGCAGGTTTGGTTTCTCCTGGGGCCTCTCTCCTTGGCTTGCAGATTTTTCCGCTATGAGATTCATCCTTGGTTTCTCTTCCTATTCTTATAAGGACACCATTCATATGGGATTAGATCCCCATCCTTATGACCTCCTTTAACTATAAATCATCTCTTTAAAGGTCCTACCCCCAAATACAATCACATTAGGGCTTAGGGCAGGCGTCCTCAAACTTTTTAAACAGGGGGCCAATTCACTGTCCCTTAGACCAGTGGAAGGCCGGACTAAAGTTTAAAAAAATAAACTATGAACAAATTCCTATGCACACTGCACACATCTTATTTTGAAGTAGAAAAACAAAATGGGAACAAATACAATCACACCGCCTCATGTGGCCCACGGGCCACAGTTTGAGGACCCCTGGCTTAGGGTTTCAACATATGAAATGGGTGGGGGAGAAACAAAATTCAGTCCACATCAGGTACACTATATTCTATTTCTTTCTTCACTCTCTCTACATGCCACTCTGTCTCTATTCTCAGGCAAGAGTATTATAGATCCATTTCCCTTACTTGTAACAAACATATCTATTAAAGGGTTAGATGTATTTGAGTGGCCAATGAGGAACTTTAGTCTCCACCAACTGGCAAAGCTGTAGAGCTAAGGACATAATTAGAGTTAGAAAGTAAGCACCAAACTAATATGATGAGAGATTATAATTTCATGTCCAGAGTTATAAAAGTAAAGAAAGTTTCTTTCCCTTTTCTGTCATCCATCTGAACCTTTCTTTATTAAAAAATATCAAAAAAGATAATTGTGGAGAAATATCACTTTCTTGTTCTAAAGTTTCCTCGAGTTTCTCATTGATGGTTCATTTAAATGTGCATAAACTATTTCCCAGAGTAGAGTTTGGGCTTCTTTCTTAGGTATGCATCTCCTAAATCCTAGAAACCATTTCCAGAGGCCTGGCTTTCAATGGAGAGGGAGTGTTTCCTTGGATGCTAACAGTGGGCCACAGCATCATCACAGTGCTCACCCTACAGACCCAACTCTGTCCAGTAGAGGCTGGTGTCCATCAGATGCCCGGGTTGTTGTAGCACCTGTTCCCTTCTGTCGATGGCATTAAGAATTTTCTTCCTGGAACCCAGCTGCATTTGTATGCTGTAAACATGCTCATCAGAGGAGAGCAACAGAGCTTCCAGGTCAATCTGCTCTCTCATGAAAATGGGAAGGAATTCTTCCAGGTGCTGGGACTCTAAGAACACCTCCAGGAGAGAGGCATCAACCACATCTTCCTCCCACTCCACTTCACCTTCATCCCTAGGCAGATCATCTTCAAGGCCATTTTCCTTTCCCTCCTCAGTAGCCTCAGCTTCATCTGCTTCTGCTGATCCTTGTCTTTGAAGCAATTCATCAGACATTTTAAATCCTAACTCTGTCTTACTGTCTGAGATGTCTTCAGGACTTATTACTCTTTTCCTTCAAAAAACAAAGCTTCCTAGACTGGACATTTGAGAATGGACTCATGCTACACACCTCTGTCCTCCTCTGCTGAGAACTGAAGCTTCTTTTTTAATTCCCCTGAGAGTGCGTCTTCTTCCTCCAGCATGAACATTTCCATCACATTCCTCTGACCATTTCTGCCTTCCTTTCCCACTTGCTCTGCTGCATCTTTGTTATTCTTGAATTTCATCTTGAAAGTATCCGTAATGCCCTTAAGTGATCCAAACATGCTGGAAGAAGAAGCACTTGAAAAGGATGAACTAGAGAAGGCGTCCTTGGAAGAAGAAAGAGTCCAGATTCCTCCCTGCTGTAGGTGCAGGCCATCTTATTCTGGTGCTTCTCCTGGGGGCTCTCACACTCTTTGATCTGTCTCCTGGCGTTCTTTTGAGACTGCTCCTTCAGCCTGGTGGCCTTCTTGGGGTTCATAATGTTCTGGGTTGTGGCAGCCTTATCCAAGAGAGCAACACATTCACTCTGCCCCCTGTTGGCAGCAGCATCCAGCAGAGACCATAAGTCATTATCCAAGGCAAAGACGTTGGCACCAAAGTTGACCAAGAACAAGATGCAGTAGGTATATAATGTACCACAGTTATTAATCCATTAGAGGCTGCATATTGTAGCGTATTTCCCCAGATGTCACATCTGTCAGGGTCCCCTCACCTTCGCAGTGGGCCTTCTCTTCCCTTAACGTCCCAGAAGACCCCAATTTGTACCTGGTCTGACTCAAGCTGCTCTCAGATTGGCTCATTCTTGATGAAATTGTAAGCTTTCTTTGTATTTTGTTTTACTTTTTAAAAATTTCATAATATTAGAGCATACATATGTTTTGTTTATATATTTGTTTTTTATAGGTCGAATCAAAATTATGTGTGCCTTTCACCCAGGTAGTGTGCACTGTACCCAACGGGGGTGAATTTCTTTATTCTCTCCTCTTTCCTTCCCCTCAGCATGATTTTCATCAAGACTTACTTTCATACATGCACGGTAATGCTGATCAGTTAGGTCCAGTTTGGTATTGAGTGCATGCGTTTGTTTCTCATTCCTGTGATGTCTCACTCAGAAGAAAGGCTTCCAGTTCCACCCAGGTTGTCGCTGCACTGCCACTTGTTCTTTATGGATGAGTATTGCTCCACGGTATGAATATACCACATTTATTAATCCACCCATATATTGGTAGGCGATTGGGCTGTCTCCACATCTTTGCAATTGTGAATTGTGCTGCTATAAACATTAGAGTGTAGGTGTCCTTTTTATAAAATGGCCTCAAAAGCTTTCTTAAATATTAATCTAGAAAGTCACCAGAATAGGCAGAGTGGAGCTTCCTACAGGATGTCTACAAAAGCCGTTTTCAAAATAGAGATAAGCAGAACACCTCTAAAGGCTTTGGTGCTGACATATCTGGGTAGTCATCAGGTCTGAAATGGTTTGATTAAAGAACCCAGGACAGAGGTAAAAAGGAAAGGAAGGTGCAAGGTAACATGTGTCTATTCATTTTCTCCTCATTAACTACATGTGTGCTTTGCAGACTTCAATGTGTTTTCTTTCTACCTTAATGTGCACAGGTTGAGGTGTCTGGTGATAAATATTTGAGAAAATACACAGGTTGTGATGAGGAACTGCTGGAGTTTGGTCTATTCATTCTCTCCTCCTCCTTCTCACTCCTCTTGTTTCTCTCTCTCTCTCTCTCTCTCCGTTTTTGTCTCTCTTTCTTTCTCTCTCTCCCTCTCCCTCTCCCTCTTTAAATCTCTTCTTGTCTCTCTCTTTCTCCTTCTCTCTCTGTCTCTTACCTCCTCCCTTTTTCTCCTGGAAAACAAACGCATTTCTTGAAAAAGCAGTCACATCAGTCTGCTATAGAAATAAACAAAGCAACAAACATTATTTCTTGATTCCCTTCTCCCTCAGCTTCAAAGACATTATTTGGCTAAACTCCCAGACAATAATACAGACAGGGAGGCATTTGGGGGCTTTGTAGTCATTTCTCTGAGGTTGAAAGAATTGGAATATAAAGCTAGAATTCAGCTAAGTGCTGCATTATGTTAAATAAGAATCAATAAGACATTTTATTGGATCCTTAGGGGGAATATGGCAAATGGAATATTTTTAATGGGTTTAATTAGAAGCCGACACAGGGGACACATACAGCAAAGGCATGGGCCAGTCAGAATACAGCCGAGTGGTGATAGACAGAGGATACGCCGGAATCACAAAGCATGGCCCCAGCTCTTTCTCTGTGCATGGAAATAGACCCATTGCTTCCTTTCCCCAAAACTCAGTCTCCTCACCTGTAAAATGGGGAATAGGGATGAAAATAAGGTATTCCTCATGAGGTTGTTGCAGTGGCTAGATAAGATAATGCTTGTACATGTTCAAGCATGCTGCCTGGCACAGGGCAGACCTTTGGCAAATTATTGGTATTAGTGACAAAGATCACATGGGTAAAATACATGCCCACTCTGGGATTTTAACTCAGATTTTCTTTTTCTTCAGCTCATACTTTTATTTTTTCTATATGGCCAAATGATGAGCAAACAAAATCAGCATTCTTTGAGTTTTCCAATCATGCATTTTAAAGCTACCTTGTTTGGCTGGTGGTAAGAATCAAAACGAATAAATTAAACAGATGATAAGAAAGCACACTGCCACCAACTTCTGCCCTTTTGTGAAGGGTGTACCTGGGTTTCGCCCTTTGAAGGGTAGTAGTGTCATTTCAGAGCTTCTAATCATGAGTTTCCAGGCAGTTTTGATTCCTCTGGGTCCTGCAGGAACTGCTGTTCACAGGTCAGCCAATTCCCCAGCTTTGAGGGAGTTCTTGAGGGCTGCGCCTCTCTGGGGAGTCCTCAGAAATAATTCAGGCCCAAGTGGATGATTACTATGTGCAGGCCAGCCAAATATATGTGGTCGAAAGTGGCTTCAGCTGCAGAGTGAGCAGGTTGCAAATGAATCTGCTTATTATCAAGTATCAATGTCTGGAAAAGGGTAAGCAGCACAGGTGTGCTCTGGGGATGGGCATGGCACTTCTGGGAAACTTTCTGAAGAAGAGAAAAGGCGATTCTTTTAAAAATGTTACAAGAATAACAGAAACATTATAATTTGCTTGCTCTGTGTCATGCACAGAGCCCAGGTGATTGATCACTCTGTGGACGGCCCATTGTACATCCTCTACTCTGATTCTCCCTGGCTGCCTTCTGGATGCTGTGGACAAAATGGGCAGAGGTGTATGTCAGCCTTGGATTTGGGGGGAAGAAATGTGCCTTTCAGGTACACTATATTCTCTTCTACTTTCCTTCTCATTCCTTCCTTGAACAAAGTTGTGAGAGTTGGAACTGTAGCAGCCATTTTGTGACTATGAGGAAACAGCCCAGAGAAAACAAACCTCCTGGCCTACATACTACTGAGCTTCCAAACCAGCGTCCAAGTTATCTACTCCTGGAGCATGTGTTATATCCTATACCTTAGCTTGTTTAAGCTACTGTGGTCAGGTTTTCTCTTAACTTCAGATAAAACATCTCTATCAGGTACAAAATGGCATCTTAACTTACACCTAGGATATTAAGTGTAATCTCTTTAAAGAGAAGAAGAATGGCTGCTTTGGTCTGAACCCATATAAGACACTCTTCTCTAAATCATATTGCCCTGTTGATTCTCTGAAAAAAATGTTACATTTTCAACCTTTCAAATCTCAGTTTTTATTGGACAGCATTTAAAAATATACAAATAAGAAAATAGAAATTACTCTTTACCACCACTCAGAAATAACCTCTGCAAATATTTTTTGAAATTTTATTTATATTTTCTGTCTACAAAGTATGGCACAGTTTAGTTTGTACATCTTACACACACACACACACACACACACACATACACGGACACACACAAATACTGAATTTCCCTCTCAACTATATTGTGACAAATACAAGTTGACAGTCTTAAGCTTTGTCACAAATTCAACGAATGCTAAAGAACTAGGCTGTCCTTAAAGCCCCTTCCTTATTTTGCTGTTGTTATCTTTATTTTCTGTAAAACTTATAGATGTCTTACTGGTACCTACGCACCAAATTGTTAGCGCTTTTGGAGAGCGATGTTCTACCTTTAGGTTCCACTGAGCCTTATACTGGCACAGCCTCCAGGAGGGGCCCCGTTGCTGCACCTGGTAAGGGTGCCTAGAGAACTGCAAATTCCAAGTCAAGGATGCTATCTTGTAATGTCAAAGTCACCAGTCTTTGGTGGGTCAGAGTAGTATCAGGATTTTCCTCTATGGCAGAAAAAATACTCTTTCCCCCAACTTTTCCCTGACTCTGTCTCCTGGGGCTCCTGACTGCCTTCCCTATCCCAAATTACTGCAGTCCCCCTTCTGAAGTTGTCAGTGAATTTAATACTATGCAGACTTCAAGTTTCAATCTTTTTCTAGCTATTCAAGACATCCTCATATCATCCTCATATCCTCATCCTCATATTCGACAACCTACTTTCTGAATCAGGTAAGTATATTAATACATACCAAATGTGTTTTCCTAAATTAATTTCTCTATTAGCTGGTTGCTTCCACGGGAATGAAAGAACTTCTAAAAGAAATGGATTTGTTTTGATGTGGTCAGCAATAGAAAGTTCTGGATAGTCTCCATGAATTTCACTGGAAGGTATAATTATTATTTTGCTTTGCTGATATCCTTTTCCTTTGGTTATGATGAAAGTGAGCTGTATTTCTAAACCACTTTAGACTAGACCCAACAGCACGGCAGTTGAGAGTCCTGTCTAGCAAGAAGACAGTTGAAATTACACAGCAAGGACTGACATCTCAACTTTCTAAGAGTGAGCCCAGGGACCCTGTGTGTATGTGTCCCTTTATACTCAGAAAAGGTGAAGAAAATCCCATTCGTGTTGATGATGAATTCAGTCACTTACAAAAGCAGAGGGAGAGGGGACAATTTGAAAAGAACAAGATGTCTTTCATGAATTAACAGCTGGGAAAACACTTTGCAGCAGCCGTTAATATAAATAATTCACTGTTAATTGATTCCAGGGTCATTCCTAAAACTGGCATGCCAAGATGCAGGATAGGAAGATGCCTAGTGGAAAGTGATAATGAGATGTATATTTATTCCCATTCACCCTTGCAGGTTGTAAAGAAGAGGTGACCCATTTGGTTCATCTGTGAGGTAATTCTAGATAGAAGTTTAGAGCTTCGGTTTCTACTGTGCCCTTCTGTTTCCAGATGAAGATGAAGATGCTACAGTTTGTACTTTAACAATGACTTATTTCCTGTATATTCTGTTTCCACTGAAAGTTTCTGAGTTGACATCCACTAGACGAAGACTACCCAGCCTGAGATGAGTAATGTCACTTGAATGTTCAGGGGCTATTAGGGGATTAGAGCAAAAATGAATGACTAAATAATCATCTAACCTCTGGATTTAAACCCATATGGGGACTCCCCTGTAGACACGCATCATTATCTCAAAATCAGTCATTATAGTTGAGTGCATAATTGATCTGTTAATTGTAACCATTAAAATATAACAAGTTTTGTATGCTTGCTTCATTTTCAATGTACAAATAGAAATTGAATAAGTATGAACATAGATTTTTCTGAATCACTGCAAAACCTGTGTTCTCTGGGGCTCATTTCCCCAGTCCATTCCTCTTTTCTACAGTAGATTTTCTGTCCTGAGTATACTGACTTCTGTTGACATTATTCTTCATTGAACTTACCACAAGGCTAAGGAATTAATTATATTGATGAATTTCTTGCTTAATGCCTTTTTTTGTTTCCTGATTGTAAGCTTAATGAGGGCAGGATGAGAATTTTTTTAATAGATCAATGTGAAGAAAGGAAAAATAACACATGATATCTTAAGTACACCTGGGAGTTCTCCTATTAAATATGGATATTTTCAGAGACATCAGAGAAGCCTACTTTGTGGCCATGTGGGATTAAGACGACAATGAGGCCACTCTAGAATGGTGTTGGAACACAGACAAAACACAAGCATTTGCCAAGCCACAAAATCCCAACCATTTTCCTTGCTCTCAGCTAATGCTAGTGACCATGGCATTATTTTTACCAAATATACTGACTCTGGTCTTCCCTCCTACCAGATAAGACTGATGAAGGTGTCTAATCATAGAATCACTCCCACCTCCTGATAATCTCCTTGTAGAGCAAATCTACCTTCTCTAAACATGCAGAAATCACCCAGTACCAGCCCAAATCCTATAAGAGGCTCCATATTTCCCCCACAATGTGCGAACAGGAATGAATACAACTTGCTCAAAGTCAGGTGTTTTCTTTTTTTTTTTTTTTTCCTTTCACATGAAAATTTTATTTTTTTTCCAGTCTATGAGGAATTTATTTATTTATTCCTTGTTTTAAATTTTATTTATTTATGTACTTATTTATTTATTTTTTATTGTTTGGGATTCATTGAGGGCACAAAGAATTAGGTTACACTGATTGCATTTGTTAAAGTCCCTCTTATAATTGTGTCCCACCCTCAAGAGGTGTACACTGTGACTCCCTATCCCCCTCCTTCTTTCCTCCTCTTTCCACTTGCTCATGCTCCTAACCTCCCCCCCCCCACCTTGTATTAGTTCATCTATAGCCTTCATATTAGAATTCAGTACATTGGATTGTTGCTTCTCCATTCTTGTTATGCTTTACCAAAAAGAATGTGTTCCACCTCCATGCAGGTTGATACAAAAGATGTAAAGTCTCCATATTTTCAATGGCTGAATGGTATCCATGATATGTATACCATGGCTTGTTAATCCATTCCCGAGTTGGTGGGCATTTAGGCAGTTTCCACATTTTAACAATTGTAAATTGAGCTGCAATAAACAATCTAGTACAAATGTCCTTATGATAAAATGATTTTTCTTCTTCTGGGTAGATGCCCAGTAATGGGATTGCAGAATGAAATGGGAGGTTTAATTTGAGTTCTTTGAGGATTCTCCATACTTCCTTCTAAAAAGGTTGTATTAATTTGCTGTCCCATCAGCACTGAAAAAGTGTTCCCTTCTCTCCACATCCCCACACCAGCATCTGTAGCTTTGAGACTTTGTGATGTGGGCCAGTCTCACTGGGGTTAGGTGATATCTCAGGGTAATTTTGTTTGCATTTCTCTGATGATTAGGGATTATAAGCATTTTTTTCATATGTTTGTTAGCCATTGGTCTGTCTTCTTTAGAGAAAGTTCTAGTCACATCTCTTGCCAGTGATGTATGGGATTACTGGGTCTGTTTTTGTTGATTAATTTGCGTTCTCTATAGATCCTAATTATCACCCTTTTGTCCAATTTATAATATGCAAATATATTTTCCCAGTCTGAAGGTTGTCTGTTTGGTTTAGCTGTTGTTTCTTTAGTGGTAAAAAGCTTTTCAGTTTAATTAAGTCCATTTGTTTATTTTTGTTGTTGTTGCAATTGCCACAGAAGTCTTCTTCATAAAATCTTTCCCCAGGCCAATATCTTCAAATGTTTTCTGCACACTTCCTTCGAGGATTTTTATTGTTTCATGCCTTAGATTTAAACCTTTTATCCATCTTAAATCAATTGCTGTAAGTGGTGAGAGGTGTGGGTCCAATTTCAGTCTTTTACATGTGGTTACCCAGTTCTCCCAACACCATTTATTGAATAGGGATTCTTTTTCCTAGTTTATGTTCTTGTTTGTTTTATCAAAGATCAGGCGGCTGTAAAAGTTTAGTATCATGTCATGGTTTTCCAAATGTCCATGTCTCAATTTTTGTGCCAATACCATGCTGTTTTGATCACAATGGCCTGGTCGTATATCCGAAAATCTGGCAGGGTGATACCCCTGGCTTTGTTCTATTCCTAAGAATTGCCTTGGCTATATAAGAGTCTTTCTGGTTCCATACAAAACAAAGATTTATTTTTTTGAAATCTTGAAAGTATGATGATGGTATTTTAGGGGATATTTCATTAAGTACGTAGATTGTTGTGGGAAGTATAGACATTTTGATAATGTTGATTCTTCCCAGCCATGAGCATGGCATGTTCTTCCATTTGTTAATATCTTCTGCTATTTCTTTTCCTAGAATTTTGTAATGTTCTTTGTAGAGATCCTCCACCTCCTTTGTTATGCATATTCATAGGTATTTCTTTCTTTTCTTTCTTTCTTTTTTTTTTTTTTTTGAAGCTACTGTAAAGGGAATTGTGTCCTTGATTAGCTACTCAGGTTGGCTGCTATTGGCATACAGAAAGACTACTGATTTGTGGACACTAATTTTATATTCTGAGACATTGCTTTATTATTTGATCATTTCCAGGAGTCTTATGATTGAATCTTTTGGGTTCTCTAAGTATAAAATCATATAGTTGGCAAAGAGCAAGAATTTGACCTCTTCTGGCCCCTTTGGATACCCTCTATTTCCTTCTCTTGCCTGATTGTGCTGGCTAGAACTTCCAGCACTATGTTGAGTAGTAGTGGTGATAGAGGACAACCTTGTCTGGATCCAACTAAGTGGAAAAGCTTTTAGTTTTACTCCACTCAGTGTAGCATTAGTTATAGGTTTGTTGTAGACAGCATCAATCAGATTAAGAAATGTGACACCTATGCCTATATTCTTAAGTGTTCTAACTAGAAAAAGATGCTGAGTTTTATTGAATGCTTTTTCTGCATCTATTGAGGGTATTACATGGTCTTTGTTTTTGTTTCTGTTGATATGATGAATTACATTTATTTATAAAATGTCACAATAAAGCCAATGATTGACCTTTGAAGCTAGTAGTTTTAAATATGTTGTTAAAAATCTGTGGACAGTTAAAAGAAATTACCAGAGAGAAGCTGGTGAGCTCACCAAATGAGGATTTCAGTGGAGATTTTGTCTTTATCAACTGAACTGAAAGGAACAAGGGACAGTTAAAGTTTGAATGGAAGAGCCTGCCATTGTTACTGCACATCAGGTTGTTGTTTACATTCCTTTGTCAAGCCTATTCTCCATAAGCTTGTTAGCACGCATATATTGAACATTTCTGTTTCATGATTGACAAAATCAGAGGCCATGGATACCGACAACTGACTTAACTATTTTCTTCTGTCCTTTTCCATGACTTTATATACTGCATCATCTGGATTTATAAACAAAACCTGGAAAAGCTACAAAAATAAGTGTTTTGTGGTTTATGTAGAAATAATATGGAAAATATTGCTGTTATTTTTGGTAAAGAAATACTTACATCAAGCTGATTAATATAACCATCACCTCACTTACTCATTTTTTGTGCTAAGACATGCTGTGTGGTACAGCAGATCTGAAAATGCTGAATCATGGTCACCATGCACTGTTTCCTGTCTTCCTTATCTTGCCTTCTTACCTCTGAGACTAACACAAGAAACCTCTTGTTTAACACGTTCCAGCTGTACTGGTCTTCCTCTGACCTTCAAAAGTGCCGGATCATTTCTTCTTTGAAAATTCCTTAGATCCATGTAGGGAAATTTTAAGGTGATACAGAAATTTGTAAAACATTGACTGAATAACAACTGCTCGCTGTGTACTTGTGCGTGCCAGGTAAAGTGTATTTGGATGTGAGGGCATCAATACATTTAATTTAGATGTCCAGCTAGTCCAAGTTTGTTCATGACTATGTTGGTTTAAGCATTGAAAGTCCCAAGTCCCCAAAGCCCACTCAGTTTGAGGACCATGGGATAGGGGGTCACCCTACATTTATTGGCTACAACAGAAAACAACCTCACCAGGTGAGAGCCAGTACTATCCTACTTTATAGATGAGGACCACAGAGGGTTAAAGAAGTTACATTTTCTACTGAAATGCCCCGTTTCCTCTCTCTCCTTAGGGTTAGAGAGCAATGATGCAACCTGGTTTTAAAGTCCTTACCCTACATAATCACACACAGGCAAGGGCTCTCAACCATTTTTCTGGCATCAGCCTCAACACGGGTGCTTTTTAAAAGATGTACCAGGCATCTCTAACATGCAACCACTTGTGGGGCATTGTTGTAGAGTTAAAAACCCAGACGGGAGTTAATCTCCCTCTGTTTATATCCTGGATAAGTCCCTTACTGGCTGTGACACATTGGTCAAATTATTTAACAGGTCTGTGAGTCAGTTTTCCTGTCTGTGAAAGAGGGATCACCATAGCACCTACCTCACTGAGTTGTCCAGAGAGTTAAATGCCTTAGCAATTGGGGAGCCCTTGGGGAAGGCCATGGCAAAGAATAAGCATGGCTCAAGGGTGGCTGTTACACCATAATAATCTTCAAGTGAAAATAAAAAGTAATGTGATAGAGAGATTCAAATCATCTAGGACTTGTATTATTTATTTTCCAACAAAATATTATTAAAGTTTAAAAGATTGTCGTTGGCTGAAATAGCATTTTTCTCCCTTGGCACTTTGGACAGGATGTACAGGCTGCCAGGGAGAAATTGAAGTTGGCTGCTTAGGCTGCCAGTCTCATTCATTTTAATATAGACACAACTAACATCCAAAATGTGAAACATGGCTTTTAATTTAGTTCCCCAGGTTCCTGCAGGACCGAGTTGACACACTGGAAAATGTATCAATTAGGTTTGTTTCCCAGGAAGAAATACTGAGCTCCTGTAAACAGCCCAGCATAGACAATGTCCAGGCTTTCAAGGTGACCCTGAGGACCATGGTGCTTAATGAGAGGAGCAGGGTGTGGGGCAGGTACTGCTTTGTTTCTAACCACATGTTCTTGCTCAGATGGGGCAAGTGACCTCAGAAAGGCATTGGACAAGATTGGGGGTGGCCTCAGGTTTTGGAGAAGTTTGGTATATTCTCCCAAAGTTGTAAGGTGCACCACATGCCCAGCTCAAGCGGAAGTGGCAGTCGTCCTCTGTGGCTTGATACCACCACAGAGGGGGAGGCTGGCATGTCTTTCTGTGGTCCCGCTCATGTGTCATGTAGCAGTATAATTGCTTGCATTCACCTGGTGTTTTAGGGTGATCCCACGTAATTTCTTCAGCAGTGTCAATTTAGATTTTTGGTTTTCATCAAGTTTAGCTGAGCACAGTTACCCGTTAAGCCTATTTTTAAAAAGGCGTAGGCACATTATATAGAGAAAACACAGAATTGACTGAAATTTTCATTTTAAGAGAGACGAGCCCAGCTGTGAAAGGTTTTGCTTATTACTGTTGTTGTTTTGTATTTTTAGCTTTTTCTTGTTTCTTCCCCAGGTGAGTTTTCTCTATGCCAGAGGTAAGAAGTTTGTATACGGTGGGAGGCTGAGGAATAGAAAAGCTTCCAAATTCCAGCATTTCTGGAAACACTTTGAGATATTTTAGGATGAGGTAGAAACACAAGGCAAAAAGCCTATTGGTCTCATTCCTCTGTGGTAATTTTCAAAGAAATAATCTCCCAGTTCTGGTGGTGACTTAAAAACAAAAGCGGAAACACACCTGGGAGTCCATGCCCAGGCAGGTGGAAGGTGGTGTAAACATGCTCCGGTGGAAGCAGCACCCCAGCCTCTGGGCTTCTCTCACAGCGCCACGTGGGGATCTCCCTTACCAGGGACCCTTTTTTCTACCCAGCTCTCATGTCCACGCCTCTCCTTCTACCCTTCCCCTGAAGGGAGAAGGCAGTGACTTGGGCTTTTCCCGGGGGCAGAGGGCTCACCTGCACATTGTGAGTGGACAGTTAGTGAGATGGGAATCAGGCTGACACCACTGACACTGCACATCCCTGGCACCCACCTGCCTGCCCCTGCCACATCTCAACATGTGCCAAACCTGGGCCCTGCCACATGACCTGTGACAGAGCCCCTTCCACAATGCAAACTAGAGCACCCCCACCCCGTTCAGCATGTTCTATGAAGAGACATCCTGGAAGATGTTAGTGGAGTGAAGTAGTTGGGTTCCTCAAAAATAAACAAGTTTTGTTTTAAGGTGTTTCAAGGAGGCATCCATACATCAATATATTAATTATATTATTTCCTATGTCCTTCGATTATATTAAATGCTCTGTGAGTCTCCAAGAGGAAGGGGTGAAGCACAATGTTTTTCCAAGTTATCACCTCTCTGCACACTTTCTCATGGAGATGGACCCGTGCTCTGGGGAATGCCCGTGCTCTTTGTGTAACAAACCAGGGCAGCATCCACTAAACCCCCACCGTGTTCCACTCACTGGTCTCCAGGCTGGGGATTTCATCAGCAGCGAGCAAATCAAGTAAAGACTCAATTCAAATACAATTTAAATACATTCTAAAGGGGAAAATAAAAACAAACAAACAAAAAGTCTACTTTATACGGCAGAAAGAGTAAAGTGATTAGAAGAAAATTAAACCCAGATAAAGACAGAATAATTAAAGTGCAAGTGGAAAATTTTATATTTATACATCTTAAAACATTTTATTGTGGAAATATTAAAACTTGAGGTAAAAGAATATTCAAGTCTAGGCTTTTAGTGTTAAGAAACAAAACAAAACAAAAAAGTTAGCGAGTTTTCCCATAGAAATCCATTCCCTGCAGCCCCAGTGCTAACTCAGCCACCTCTGAAATGGGGACGCATCTCCTAAGGTTAAAGCAATTTCATTTTTATATCTTAAAAACCATTTGTTCACAGTTTTGTGTATACACGAGTGCCTCTGGGTGTCTGGTGTTTTTTGATTTGTTTTGTTTTGTTTTGTTTTCTGAGGCTGGATTGGGTGTCAGAATCCTGGTTTGCTTCCCGGATTTGGCCATTTTTCTTCATTTTCCTGGAAACAAGCACAGTGCTGGCACTTTGCTACAGTGAATGCTATTGCCTCATCCATCAGTATCGCAGACAGGATTGAAATGGATTTGGAAGAGCACAGATCTTTAGGAGGACCAGGGAATAAACACTGACATTTCCCAATTAAGGTTGTCAGTCTTATCCAAAAGTACCTCATAAAGTTTCAATGTAACGCTCACCTTCTTGTTTTCTTAACTTTTTCTTTTCCTTTCTTTTTTTCCTTTCTTTCTATATTTTTTCCTGAAGATGAACAAATAACATTCATTTCCACAACTCACAGTGCAGATGACCTTGGCCTTCCGGGGACCCCACGCTTACAGTGTGCTGCTGCTGGGTGGCCACACGGCTGTGTCAGTGTGGTCTTTCGACCTTTCAACAACATTGACCCCAGCGGATGGTTTCTTCTTGTGACATCACTCCTCAGTCCCTCTCTCAGTCGACTCATTGACCACTTACCTCTGTCCTCTGTGGTGGTTCGTGCTCATCCGCCCCCTTCATTCTTTTACTTCTCAAGGTCCCCCAGATCTGCATCTGTGTGCCCTGTTTCTGCTTACACACACATACCCAGGCCCGGCCCTTCCCATTTCGAGGCTTCAAATAAGGTATTTTGGCTGGTGATGGATGAATCTGTCAAAGAGACAGAGTCTCACTATGCTCCCCAGGCTAATCTCAAACTCCTGGCCTTGAGGGATCTTCCTACTTTGGCTTCCCAAGGTGCTGCTCCCGGTGGCTCTGGAAATCGAAAATAAAACACTTTTGGTTGTCTCACCATGATGAGTTGTTCCCGAGCTGATGTATTGACATAAAGAGTTAGGGATGTTAAAGGAGGGAAGAGTCACAGCATGAAGGAAAATTTAGGAAAAACCATGATCTGAGGAAACAACGTATGGGGCTGGGTAAATACAAGTGGAGCGCACACCATTTCTCTCCTTCCTCTCAGCACAAGCATAAGTGCCAGCCATTTGATCTCATGCTGTTGTTCTCTCCTAAACAGAAATCCACCCCCAAACACTAAGTAATTGTTAGAAATGTGTTCTCCTTTCTAGGGGGTACTTTAAAATATAGTAAGCATTAATGGCTTCAAAATGTGATATTGGATAGGATTTTGTTTTTGCCTTTGGATTCTATGAATTTATTAATCCCTTCCATAAATGTTTATGTAACATCCAGTTTGTGCCAGGCACTCTGGGAGTCTGGAATACGTGGGCACATCCGTGAAAAAACACATGTACACACAGTCATGCACATAGCCTGCATTCTAACAGATCAGAAAAAATTGCCCACAGCTTTCTAGACTGGGCAGAGTAGGTGTGTGTTTTTTTGTTGTTGTTGTTTGTTTTTGTTTTTTTTGGGGGGGGGGCTATAAACTGGAGCAATCACTGAAGATATCCTAGTAAATTTACTCTCAGGATTAAAGATTTGGAGCAGATTGTTTAGTAGAACTAACCCTGGCCTGAGCCATGGTGAAATAGCTACAATATTCTTCTCCACCTTAACATGCATAGTGTTATGAAGTCTTTTATATCTTTGGAACCTGATTACACCCACATGAGGGTATGTTTTGTGATTTTTTTCTTTTTAATTTTTGAGAGAGAGTATGATTCTGTTGCCCTGATAGAACGCCATGTTGTTATCATAGCTCACAGCCACCTCAAACTCTTTGGTGTGAGCAGTTGTCTTGCCTCAGCCTTCCTAGTAGCTGGGACTGTAAGTGACAC
The DNA here is from genome assembly GCA_963574355.1 of Loris lydekkerianus. Lineage (NCBI taxonomy): Eukaryota > Metazoa > Chordata > Mammalia > Primates > Lorisidae > Loris > Loris lydekkerianus. The sequence goes on from CAUYPK010121086.1 coordinate 35,923, forward strand.
CAGGACACAGTTAATTTTTCTATTTTTAGTAGAGATGGGGGTCTCGCTCTTGCTCAGCCTGGTCTCAAACTCCTGAGCTCAAGCAATTCACCCTCCTCAGCCTCCCAGAGCTCTAGGATAATAGGCATGAGCCACCACGCCCAGCTTTGAGTTTTGTGAATTTTAATTTTTTAACTTTAATTAAATACATACAGTGATTCTTTAATTTCTACCCTCCCTTTTCAGTTGGTTAACTAGGAATCAGAGAAGTTATTGATTGCTTAATGTCACCAAGCAGGATATTTGCCAGCATGAAGAGGATTGTAAAACCTGTTTTCTTTGTGTGTGTGTGTGTGTGTGTGTGTGTGTGTGTGTGTGTGTGTGTTAAAGAAAATATCAAATATATCTCTTCCATCCTGTACATTTCATAGCAGCATCAAGATTGGGGATGTAAGAAAAAGAAGGAAGGCCCCATGGCCAGACAGGCTTGGGTTCTAATCTCAGCTCTTAGACTTACTCAGTGACTCTGAGACAATCTTTAAATTATTTCGATCTCTATCATCCTTAACTGTAAAGTGGGAATAATGATAATTATTCATTATTATTCATAGTATAATTATGTTATACTAACATAGCACTTTGTATGAACTAAGTGCTCAGTCCCTGCTAAAATCATACATCAGCTTGGAATTAATAACGCCTTACGCACATCAGGGAAAGAAGGTTTGAGAACATAGTTAAGTAAAGATGCATCCTCAAACACATCCCATCACTATAGAAAGATTTATCAAACATATCTCAATGGTGCTCAAATATTCAGGCTATTCAGGTCACTTCCACCCTAGAAAAGTCCCATGAAATATTTATTCCGCTGCCCCAACTTATTATATAAGCTGATGGAACAGATGTCAACACTGAAAGACATTAATGAAGTGCTATTTGCTTTTATTAAATTTCACAAGCAAATTGTTCATTTATTCTATGAAAAAGGTTATGTGGCAAGTATAGAGCAAGTGTAGCCAATTAATTTAGATTTTATTCAAAAACTCTCAGACAATGATTGACATCCAAACATGCTTTATCCATTAACTATCCTGGCTCAGGATTATTAACATTTAGCTATCAGAAAATATTTCATTTGTTTGCAGAAAGCAAAGGGAATGATGCTGAATAATGAATTGCAGACAAACGTGCCTGTGGATTGGTGTTATTTAATATTTCACAATAAATGTTCTGGAGGAGGGATTTTTTCAATAGAATCATTAAGTCTGCAGGTGATGCTTTACTCTTCTGCGTTGAAATTATCAAGAGAAATTGATGAGCTAAAGATGCTCTTGCAATATGCACAGGAAGAAAAATGGAAGGTAAATTTCACTGTTAATAAGTGTATATCCCTGTGAATTAAAGAAGAAATGATTCAGAAAGCTTCAGAAAGAGGTTTAAGTACTGTTGGGACATTGTGCAAAATGGCAAGAAAATCGTTGGGAAAACAGAACCTGAAAACACATTTTTATGTTAGGATGAAAAATGCTCTGGGGTAATTTGTATTATCAGAAAGGGTATCATTACACCTAATAAAAATTCTTTAAAGGTTATTGGTTTGTGTCAAACAGATTTCAAATATGCAAAGTAGAAAAAGGGAAAATTAGAGTCCATCATTTCTAATTAGATCTATTATTGTATATCTATAAAATTCCTCACATATGTTAATCAGCCAGATTTAGTCATTCCACAATATACAGAGGATGCCAAAAAATGTATACACATTTTAAGAAAGGAATAAACTGCATTAAAATTGTAGCACTCAATATATACTGATATTGTTTTGTTATCTTAAATATCATATCTTGTATGTCTTATAATTGTCAAAATTGAATGTGACTTGAGAATTATAATTTTAATGCAGTTTTTTTTCTTTCTTAAAATGTGTTGTGTTTTTTGGCACCTTCTGTGTGTATACTTCAAAACATCATGTTGTACAGCCAATACATGCAATTTTTATTTAATTAATTTATTTATTTTTGTAGAAACAGAGTCTCACTTTACCGCTCTCGGTAGAGTGCCATGACATCACAGGACTCACAGCAACATCCAGCTCTTGGGCTTCCGTGATTCTCCTGCCTCAGCCTCCCGAGCAGCTGGGACTACAGGCGCCCGCCATAACACATGGCTATTTTTTGGTTGAAGTTCAGCAGGGGCTGGGTTTGAACCCACCACCCTCAGTATATGGGGCCAGTGCCCTACTCACTGAGCCACAGGCACCACCCCAATACATGCAATTTTATTTGTCAAAGTAAAACATAAAATTAAATTAAGGAAAAAAAAAAAAAAAACAATGAACAAACTTCTGAGGTTCTTCCTGCCCACTAGCTTAAAAACATCAACAAGAAACCAATAAAATTAACAACCAACAACAGACATGGCAACACTTGAGATGGAAACCACTTGAGAAGGATAGACCAGCCTGACAACGAAGACCAGAAGCCCCAACCAATTTTCAATGGACCAGAGGCACAAGAGGGAGATATCACTTGACATCACTAAGATCAAAGGACTATTTGTTATGGCAGCTTTGCTTGCCCTATTCTGACTGCAGGATGATTTTGGCAGTTTGATTATGGCAGTTTTTACATAACAATAGAATTGAGAAGAGTGGTAGTTGGGGATGGGAGGTGCCTGGTCCTTCTGTCTGTCTCTGTATCTTTATTGCAGAAGGTAAAAAATTCCCCACGTACTAGGAAGAGGTCCCCTCACATCTTACTGGTTGCCATTAGGTTATGAGCCTTAACTGTAGGGGAATCTGGGAAGGTGTGTGTGCCATGTCTGGTCTATAGTGAAAGAAAGGCTCTTCCAGAAGGGTGAAGGGGAAATAGCAGCTGAGGGCACAGCCAAGAGGACCGGCTCCAGCCTTGTATGTGTGCTGCAGGGAGGGAACAATGCATGATAGTTAAAAGCTTGGGCTTTGGACAACATCTTAGTTCCTGCTGTTACAACAAGTTACCACAGACTGGTGGCTTATAAACAACAGAAATGTGTATTGTATTTCACAGCTCCAGTGGCTGGAAGTTTGAGCTCAAGGTGCTGGATGGTCAGGTTCTGGGAAGAACCCTCTTAGGGTTATAGATGGCCCTGTTATCTGTCTCCTCACATAGCTAAAGAATCTGGAGAGGTCTCCAGAGTCTTATTTATAAAAAGGACACTAATCCCATGAGGATGCCACCCTTATCACCTAATCACCTCCTGAAGGCCATACTTGTGGCATCAACATTGGGGGTAGGATTTTTCTGTGCGTTTTGAGATTTTATTCAGTCTATAACACAGAAAGTCATGTCTGAGTTTCAATTCTGGTTTCCAAGTCCAATAGTGCTTATAACCCTGGGAAAATTACTCCCAGTCTCAGTCTTTTCATCTACAAAATGAGGACATGATTAGAATGTATTGCATGAGTTTGTTGCAAGAGTTAAGTGACCCCAAAAAACATGCCGTTGCATGCCCACTGGTTGGCATTACCAGCAGAAACAGAAAGAAATAAGGGGGAGGGGCAAGATGGCCAACTGGAGCCAGCCTCCATCAGAAGATCCCATCCAGAGGGAAGGATAATGTCCAGAAAGTACCCAATTAGGCCAAAGACTTGGAGCTGAGACGAGAGAGGAATGATAACTGCAGGTCACCTCTGCTGAGGCAAGCTGCAACTCCAAGAAAGCAAATTTCAGGTACAAAATTCATCACAAAGGAAAAGTGTCCATCCCTGCCCTAAGAAAGTTGTGTATTGTGTTGTATTTTTTTCTATTTCTCTTCATTTACTCCTGTAGGTTTTCTACAGGGGAGTGGTGAACGGAGGACCTCTTGTCTTACCCCACAGGTGAGAGATGTAGGAAGTGGGGTCTGCTTCCCCAGAGGGACCCTGTTATAACCCTGAACACTCTCTTGCCAGGCAGAAAAATTGAACTAACGTTTTCCCTGCCATTCTGAACTTCCAGTCCACCCTTCCCCCCTTGCCTGATGAACCAGGAGCCTAACCCCTGCAGAGACTGTAGGAGGAGGCTCATGTGCAATGCCCCTCACCCCCACCTTACCTAGCAACACACCCCCTGACCAGCCAGAGCCTGCTAGAGCCACGTGTCATGCACCCTGCTCCCCCCGCCCTGCCCACCCAGCCTCAGCACCCTGCCCCCACCTGGCCAGAGTCTTGAGCCCAGTGCTCTCCTTGATGAAGTCACTGGGTGCTAGGCACTTCCAGAACCATGTGCGGTGTCCCCCACCCTGTTGCTGGGTCCATGTGCCCCATGCTCCTGGAGCTGCTCCTACAGCCAGAACTCCCTGGCTGTGGCACTCGCCTGGGAGCTGCGGAGGGTCACTTCCCACAAAGGTCCAGCAATACTAGAGTGATCCTGCCAGGGTCTAATCTTGGAGAGATACCTCCCCAACTCTGAGGACTGCCAGAGGAAACCAGAACTCACTTAATAGGGATACCGGTGCCGCAGAGTGGCAGGGGCAAAGGCAGGGTGGCTGCAAGAGAAAAGCATTTGCTGACTTGTTACCCTCAGGATTAGACTGAGTTAAAGTGGAACACTCGCCAGTAGCTACTGAGTACCTGAAGCAGGCAGGCCTCAGTTCCCCCAGCCAGCTGGTAGCAAAGGGTAGTGGCTGGGCTGTGGGGGCATTGACCTTCCTTTGACTCTGACAGGTGCAACTCCCCAGCACATCTGCTTATTGGAGGGAGCAGGACCTCAGCCCTGTGGGGTCATCAGTGACTGGCAGTGAAAGAAGAGCAAAGTGGACAAAGAAACTCAGCCCCCTGGTCCAACTCTGCTACCTACCAGGTGGGCATTTCTGATACCACAGAGCACCAGAGTGAGCCAAATTTGGGCAGCCAGTAGACCTCCACCATCTATTTGCTAGAGACCTTTCAAACTCTCCCACTTGAGAGTTCGCACTGACTGCGTTAATTGGTTTGGAACTCCTAACCTGGGCCAATCATGCAAGGACCCTCTTGGGTGGTAAACTGGTTGTGTGGTAATGGGAAGGTTTGATTTTCCTCTTCCAGTTATTGTCCATGGTGGGTGGGCTGTCTTAGTTGTTTGTATTTCTCCACAGCTAAGAATTCACCAGAGTCACTGTTCCACTAGGATTGGGCAAGAACCAGCTGAATATAAGAGAGAGCCACCTAACCCCACCACACCAAGCAGGTTTCCTAAGCCTCAGACTGTAATAGTATATGGGTTATTTGCAAAGATATAGGGAAAAAGCTGCAGACATCAGTCCCAGATTCTTGACAAAGGGCTGGCTAACCACAACTCCAGGAACTCCCAATCCAATTTCACCTTATCTGCTCATCTAGCCAATGGTAAAAAACAAACATGAGGTGGAATCAGAGGTAAAACTCTGGCAACATAAATAATCAGAGTAGATCAACTCCCCCAAGGAACAATAAGGCAGACACGGCATAAGATCCCATTCACAAACAAATGGCTGAGATGTCAGAAATTGAGTTCAGAATTTGGATAGCAAATAAGATCAACTGAATGGAGGAAAAGATGGAATTAGAATTTTAAGCAGTAATTCAAAAGATGTCTCAAGAATTCAACAAATTCAAAGACAAAATCATCAAAGATTTTGACACATTGAGGCAAGAACTTGCAGCCCTCAAAGATCTGAGAAATACATTAGAATCCCTCACTAACAGAATGTAGCAGGCAGAAGAAAGGATCTCTGACATTGAAGACAAAGGTTTTAAATGCTTGCAAATGCTCAAAGGGGAAAAAAGTGGAGAACAAAAATGGATCATTCTCTCAGAGAGCACTGGGAAAATTTGAAGAGATGTAATATTTGCCTCATAGGAATACCTGAAGGTGATGAGGTTGCTGCGAAGGATATAGATGCTTTACTTCATGAAACAAAGAGACTTTTCCATACATACCAAGGGATTCTGAAATTCAGATAGCAGACAGTTTCAGAACACTGGCATGACTCAACCCAAATAAAAATTCTCCTTGACACATTATAATTAGCTACACCAAAGTTAATATGAAGGACAAAATTCTGCAAGCTGTAAAACATAAGAAAACTATAACTTACAAGGGGAAGAACATCAGAATAACTGCAGATCTCTCTGCTGAAAACTTTCAAGCTAGAAGAGGGTGGTCACTGACCTTTAATGTCCTTAAACAAAATAAATTTCAACCCAGGAACCTGTATTCAGCTAAATTGAGTTTTATCTCTGATGTAGAAATTAAATACTTTAGTGACATTCACATATTGAAGAAATTTGCCATAACTAAATGAGCTCTTCAGGATATTCTCATACCTATCCTCCATAATGAACAGCACAATCCTCCATCACCAAAGTAAACTCACTCAGAAACTTTTGATCAAACTTCAACTTCCACAGTGGTAAAAGGATTAAAAATGTCCACAGGACTTTTGAAACTCTCGATACCCAAAATGCTATCTGGCTTATCAATACTCTCAATTAATGTGAATGGCTTAAACTGCCCTCTAACGAGGCAAGGGTTGGCTAACTGAATACAAAAACTCAGGCCAAACATCTGCTGCATTCAAGAATCTCACCTTATCTTAAAAGATAAACATAGACTGGGGTGAAGGGATGGTCATCTATATTCCAGGCAAATGGAAAGCAGAAAAAAGTGGGTGGTGCAATTTTATTCACAGATACAATAGTCTTTAAACCAACAAAAGCAAGTAAGCATAAGGGTAATCACTTCATATTTGTTAAGGGTAATACTCAATATGATGAGATTTCAATAATTAATATTTATGCATGTAGCCAGAATGCACCTCAATTTACAAGAGAGACTACAACATACATGAGCAACTTGATTTCCTCCAGCACCATAATTGTCAGGATTTTAACACTCCTTTGGCAGTGTTGGATAGATCCACCAAAAAAATAGCTAAGTAAAGAGATTTTAGACTTAACCATTCAACATTTGCATCTAACAGACATGTACAGAACATTTCATCCTAACAAAACTGAATACAGATTCTTCTCATCAGCCCATGGATTGTCTTCCAAAATTGATCACATCTTAGGTCACAAGTCTAACCTCAGCAAATTAAAAAGAATAGAAATCATCCCTTATATTCTCTCAGACCATCATGAAATAAAAGTTGAACTCAGTAACAAAAGGAATCTGCATATGCATACAAAATTGTGGAAACTAAATAACCCCATGCTGAATGATAGCTGCTAACCTAACCAGAAGTAGAAGAGTAAAATCCCAAATTTCATCAATCAGAAATACTAAGGGCCAAATAATCACAGACTCCTCATAAATTGAACAAATCCTTAATAAATCTTACATAAAACTCTATTCTCAGAAGTATAAAAATCTGAAGGAAGTAGATCAATACTTGGAAACATGCCACCCTCCTAGACTTAGCCAGAAAGAAGTGGAAATGTTGAACAAGTCTATATCAAGTTCTGAAATAGCATCAACTGTAAGAAATCTCCCCAAAAAGAAAAGCCCGGGACCAGATGGCTTCATATCAGAACTCTACCAAACCTTTAAAGAGGAACTAGTACCTATATTAACCTTTTCTAAAACATAGAAAAAGAAGGAATGCTTCCCAACACATTCTATGAAGCAAATATCACCCTGATATTCAAACCAGGAAAAGACCCAATAAGAAAAGAAAATTATAGACTAATATGTCTAATGAATATTGATAAAAAATATTCAATGAGATCCTAGCAAACAGAATTCAACAACACCTCAAACAAATTATGCATCACGACCAGTTAAGTTTCATCCCAGTGTCCCAAGGCTGGTTCAATATATGTAAATTCATAAATACAATACATCACATAAACAAATTAAAACACAAAGACCATATGATTCTCTCAGTTGATGCAGAAAAAGCTTACAATATCCAGCATCCTTTCTTGATCAGAACGCTTAAGAAAATAAATATAGAAGGAACATTTCTTAAACTGATAGAGGCCATCTCCAGCAAACCCATAACCAATATCGTATTTAATGGAGTAAAATTGAAATAATTTCCACTCAGATCAGGTACCAGGCAAGGATGCCCATTGTCTTTCCTGCTTTTTAACATTGTAATGGAAGTCTAAGCTACCGCAAATAGGCAAGAGAAGGCAATCAAGGGGATCCAAATAGAACCAGAGGAGATCAAACTGACACTCTTCACAGATGATATGATAAAATATCTGGCAAACCCCATGGAATCAACAACAAAACTCCAAGAAGTGATCAAGGAATACAGCAACATCTCAGGATATAAAATTAACACTCACAAATCTGTAGCCTTTATATATACCAACAATAGTCAAGGGGAAAACACAATCAAGGACTCTATTCACTTTACAATAGTGCCAAAGAAGATGAAATAGCTGGGAGTGTATCTAACTAAGAATGTAAAAGATCTCTATAAGGAGAACTATAAAACTCTGAGAAAACAATTAGCTGAAGATGTTAACAAATGGAAAAATATACCATGCTCATGGCTGGGAAGAATCCACATTGTTAAAATGTCTATACTACATAAAGCAATCTACAGATTTAATGCAATCCATATTAAAGCAGCTGTCTCATACTTTAAAGACCTGGAAAAATTAGTAGTTCATTTTACATGGAAATAGAAAAAAACTTAGATAGCCAAGACATATTCAGAAATAAAAACAAATTGGGAGGAATTATGCTTCTGGACTTGAGACTATACTATAAATTGATAGTGATCAAAACAGCATTGTACTGGCACAAAAATAGAGAGGGAGATGTATGGAACAGAATTGAAGACCAAGAGGTGAACCCAGACACTTATCATCATTTTATTTTTGATATGCCTATTAAAAATATAAATTGGGGAAAAGATTCCTTATTCAACAAATGGTGCTGGGTGATTTGGCTGGCAACCTGTAGAACACTAAAACAGGACCAACACCTTTCTGCTCTAACAAAAATTGACTCTCGCTGGTTAAAGAACTTAAAATTAAGACATAAAATTATAAAAATTTTAGAGAGAATGCAGGAGAAACACTTGAAAAAAATTGTCCTAGGAGAATACTTTGTGAGGCGGACACCCCAGGCAATTGAAGCAGCATCAAGGATACATTACTGGGACTCAGATGTGGGGGGTGGAGACAAGAGGGCTGACTAAAGCTAGCTTTCCACAGAGGCTCCCATCCAAAAGGAGAGTTAAAGGACAGAAATTTAGCAAGTAACCTGGTGGATTAGAGCTGCGCCAAGAGAGAATGTTGAAGAACACACATCAACCCTGCTGAGGCCAGCTGTGACCCCAAGGATACAAACAAAAGGTACAAAATCCATCACCAACCAAACGGGAGTCCCCTCCCCCATGAGAATGGCTCGGAGTGCCCTACAAACAAACAAGCTGAGTTCAAAAGTCCTCCCATTATACTCCATGGGAGAGACCCTCTGAAAACTGGACCTACTTCCCCTACTAGGGTGCCATGGCGCTCTCCTGCCAAGCATAAAACTGTGTAAAACTAGTATTTTCTACCTGCAATTCTGAGCTCCCAGCACTCTGTTCCACTCTCACTCTGAGGTCTGGAAGCCTGTCCCCCAGGAGTGCAGATTCTTGGGTGATTTCTCGAGGGATATGGACAAGGCCTGTACTGCAGCTGTTCAGTGCTGATTCTACAGTACAGGAGTGAGGAGAGGACGGTTGTCTGAGAGGGAAACACGACAGAGCGGTGGTGCCCCAAGGCGCAGAGTAGAAGCCATTATTGGCACCAATAGAGTCACCCCCAGATATTCCAAAGTCACACCCCCTGTCTCTCTGGGCAACCAGAGGAGGCCGGGCATCTTCTCAAGTGGCAACCACTAGCAGATGAGCATGGGGACTAGAAAACGTATGCACAGAGCTGGGAGATTCCCAGGGCAGGGCTGACCCAGTGGACAGCTTTACTGAGCCTAAGATGCACTTGCCTATAGGGGATCATCAGCCTAAACAAAGGAGGGCAGGCAGAGGCTGAAACTGACAGGTAAATGTGCTATGAATACAAACTACAGTGGCACAGACATGGCCTGAGGCACAGGTTCTGGGAATTCAAAACAGCTTCTCTTCTGCAGGGAAATTTGGCAGGGACAGAAACAAATCCCCAGAAAGTTGTTCTGTTCTGTAAGTAACATAAATCAGGGTCAGGGCTGCAACTGAGTGAACAGCCCCAGCCTCCTGAGATTATCAGTCCTCACCTCCCCCTGCCATATAGTGGCAGGGAGCAGCAGCCTGGCTGAACAGACATGGATCTCCTTGTGATTTGTGCAAATCCCTGGAGTATCTGCTCATTGGAAGCAACTGGGTCACAGCCCTGCGGACTTATCAGTGACTGGATGTGACAGAGGTGCAAGGTGGGGAAGGAGGCATCAACCTTCCCTGAATAATCTATTTGCTGGGTAGGTCCTCCTGACTTCACGGAGCATTGGAGCAAGTCATATTTGAGTTGTCGGCAGACCCCAGTTATCTAATTGGCAAAGACCTTTTAAACATTTCCTCTTGAGACAGGTGCTGACTGAAACAACTGATTTGGACCTTTTGAACTGAGTCAATCACCCGAGGACTATTCAAGTGGTGCCCTGGGTGTGTGGTTGTAGGAAGGTTTGGTATTCCTTTTACAATTGTTACCTATGGTGGGGGGGGTGACTTGATTGCTGGTATTTCTCCACAGCTGAGGTTTCAACCTAGAGTAACTGTTTCACTGAGGTTGAACAGAGACCAGCTGAAAACAAGACAGACCCACTTAACCCCACCACACCAATCAGGTCCCCAGTTTCTCAGGCCGTAGCACAGGTGCACAGCAAAGCTCTAGGGGAAAAGCTAAACAGGGTAAAATAATCATGGGGCAGAATCAGCTGAAAAACTCTGGTTTAACATGAATAACCAGAGTAGATCAACACCCCAAAGGAAAGATATGGCAGATGTAACTGAAGATCCCATTCATAAACAGGTAGCCGAGAAGTCAGAAATCAAGTTCAGAATTTGGACTGCAAAAAAGATTAATAGAATGGAGAGAAATTTGGAATTAGAAATTTGAGGAGCAATTCAAAAGTTGGAATTAGAAATTCGAGGAGAAATTCAAAAGTTGGCTCAAGAATTCAACAAATTTAAAGACAAAACCACCAAAGATTTTGACACATCGAAGCAAGAATTTGCAGTTCTCAAAGATCTAAAAAATACAGTAGAATCCTTTAGTAACAGAGTGTCGAAAACAGAAGAAAGAATTTCTGACATTGAAGACAAAGCTTTTGAATGCTCCCAAATGCTCAAAGAGGAAGAGAAATGGAGAGCAAAAACAGATCACTCTCTCAGAGAGCTCTGGGATAATTCGACAAAGGCTAATATACACCTCACTGGAATCCCTGAAAGTGATGAAGTGGCCTCTCAAGGCACAGAGGTCCTTCTCCATGAAATTATGAAAGAGAATTCTCCAGACATACCAAGAGATTCTGAAATTCACATAGCAGACAGTTTCAGAATGCCAGCATGACTCAACCTGAATAAGACATCCTCCAGGCACATCATAATTAAATTCACTAAATTTAATATGAAGGAGAAAATTCTGAAAGCAGCCAGATGTAAGAAAACCATTACCTATAAAGGGAAGAATATTAGAATGACTGCAGATCTCTCTGCTGAAAACTTTCAAGCCAGAAGAGGGTGGTCATCTAATTTTAATCCCCTAAAACAAAATAACTTTCAACCCCACATCCTGTATCCAGCTAAATTGAGTTTCATTTATGATGGAGAAATTAAATACTTTAATGACATTCACATTTTGAAGAAATTTGCCATAACCAAACCAGCTCTTCAGGTTATTTCCAACCTATCCTCCATAATGACTAGCCCAATCAACTACCACAAAAAAAAACTCACTCAGAAACATTTGATCAAACTCCAACGTCCACAGTGGTGAAAAAATTAAA
>CAUYPK010121097.1:0-37790 GCA_963574355.1 Loris lydekkerianus
ACCAAAATTTGCCATTCCTGACAGAATAGAGAAAGCCTAGCTCATTAGTGGCCCTGTTACACCTGTTCTCACAACAATAAGCATTTGGTGCATGGTTGGTTTATTATTTTACTAGTGTAAAACAGCAGTGAAAATCAGCAAACTTGCTTATAAAGTCTGTTCTGTTTCTGCAGAGCTGTACGTCAATAGTGACTTACCTCTTTGAATCAGCTGGAGGCTCCAGCAGGGCATCTGGCATGGCCCTAGGGGAATGTTGTAGATGGATGATGCTGTTTCGGTGTAGAGAGCATATTTTCTTCAGCTCTAGTCTAGATGCCTCCACAGATCACTGGATAATCAGGAAGGTCCTAAACAGGTTCAATATAGAGACAATGGTCACATTTCCTATTGTCAAACTATTACTCAACAGCAAACTGCAGAAATGGCTTCATTTTAAATCTGAGTTAAGCAATATGTGGTCTAATCCATAAAGTGGAATATTACTCAGCCATGAAAAGGAATGACGTGCTGATACATGGTACAACATGGATGAACCTTGAAGGTGTTTGTGCTAAGTGAAAGCCAGTCACAAAAGACCACATACTATATGATTTCATTTCTATGAAATTTCTAGAATAGGCAAATCTATAGAGATAGAAAGTAGATTAGTGGTTGCCAGGGGTCAGGGGAAGGGAGAAATAGTAAGTGACTGCTAATGGGTAGGTATTGGCTTTCTTTTCAGGGTAATGAAAGTATTCTAGAAAGAGATAGTAATTCTAGTAATGGTTGTACCATTCTGTGTGTATACTAAAGACTATACTGAATTATATACTTTGAGAGGGTGACTTTTATGGTATGTGATTTATCATCTCAATTTCACACACACACACATAACCTGTTTGTGCAAATGGGGATTCAAGTCAAGAAATGTCTTAATACAGGATTCCATGCAAGGTTCTTTCCCTTGTTGGGCATTTGAACTTTTGTACTCTTGCATGGCCACAGGCTGTCCGTGATGAGTGCTGGAAAGTGAACTCAAGTTTAAGTTCAACATATGGTTTGCCATGTGTTGGTTGAAACATCTTTTTTGAGAAGAACAATATGGTGCTAGTATTTTGTCTCCTTTGCTGTTCACAAGTTGGGAATTGACTCAGTAGAGCATGGCACACTGATGTGATAAATGATTCCAGGAAAATCTCTCTGATTCTCCCCAAGTTACCCACTTTCTCTTATGTTAATGACAAGGGAAGACACGCTGCCAGGGGACCAGAAGACTGAGTTCACATGTAGCAAAGATTTGATGTTTATGGGAAAAAATACCTTGTTTCCGGTCATCACAGATGGAAGGGCTTTCTTATCTGGAAATGACAGTTTGAAAATAATTTGTATTTATCAAGTTTAAAGGATGCTTTTCAGTGTTATTTAATGTCAGAGAGTTTAACTCGTTGCTGAAACGTATGAGCTAGAAAATGATCGATCCCACAGGTCAAGTGTGACTCTTCCAGCAAGTCAGGGATGATTTCTGAGCACAGGGGACAACCTAACACCAGGGAGCACAAAGGAAAATGGAAGGTTTAGGACTTGTCTTCAGGTCAATAAGGCATGAATTTCTAAAAGAGGGTGTCTAACTTGGAACCTATACCTTCTGGAGGGTCCCAGAGACCCCCAGTGATCATGAGTGCCCAGGGCTGTTGTAACATCTGCAGAGTCAAGGGGAGGTTCTCAGAGGTGGTTTTGAACTTTAGACATGGCTGGGATCCAACAGCAGAGATCCAGTTGCCACCAAACACAAGAAGGGGTGCACCTCTGGGTCTGGCCACTGTCCTGGGCACCAAAGCAATGATTGCTCAGCTTGTTCTTTCTCCCCTCCAGAACCCAATACGTCCTGGGTGTCAGAAGGAAGGGCTCATGTGTCTGCTGTCTGAGGACTCAGAGCACCAACTCCTTCCTCCCTGCTCTTCCTTCCCTGCTCCCTCCCCCAGCTCTGTCTCCTCCTGTCACTACTATAGACATAGCATTGTTCAGTCCAGGGTGCCCACCTACCTCCACCAAAGTAATTTTCATGACCTTCTCTTGATGGAGCAGATAACAAGCTTAGTCTTTGGCAGTATACCTCAGTCCTCAGAGATGATTCAGGACCCATAGCAATAGAAGGCCAGGTAAGAGGCACATTGAGTAAATGCTCCCAACTTTGGGAGAGATCCTTGTTAGTTATTAGAAGTCTGCGTTGGTTCTTGAAGAACTGATAGTTGAAAATGAGAAATGTATCTTTATTTGCTATAGTTACTGAAATCTTTGGTCTCTTTTTTCCTGTTTGTTTGATTTTAGGCATGCGGTTTGATTTTTACTGTTTATTTGCAGCTTATAATAATGTGTCATTTTCTGTTCCAATAGTCAGATTGTAAATTTTTTTTAGTTGATATATTTTCCTTTACAGACTAATATTTTGAGTTTAATTATGAGGTAAAACTGAACTTTCTGGGCTAACGCAGACCCATACTCCATTAGAAAGATCATTTCTACTAATCTACTTGGATCTGGCTACCTGGCTGGGGTGGCTGGAGAGACAAGAGATAGCCTCTCTCCTGAATTCTGGGTTGGGCCCCTGCTGCGTTATGACTGCCTTTTGGGCCTCCAGCAATTTTGTCTAGCTTCTGGGTAAACTTAGAAAACTAGTTGGGGAAAATTCACGCGAAAGGTGGTGTCTCCAGCTGTCTCAGCTCTGTTTTGTGCTTTTGTCTGCTTAGCCCAGCGGTTCTCACCTGTGGGTTGGACCTCTTTTTAACAATGAAAATTCATTGCAGATTAGGAAGGTTGAGAACCACTGGTTTAGCCCCTTTCCCCAGCTCCAGAATATGTGTTGAAAATAGCGCCATCCAGAGGTCACCATCTTGGATTAAAAATGTAAAACTTTCCACATGGCCCAGGGCCGCAGACTGCTGCGGGTGATGCCTCTAGCGCTATGAACAGGCTTCCTCCTCCTCTGATCTACACCCAGACCTGCTTGTTTCCTGGACCTCCTGGCTCCTCACCTCGTGGAGGCTGTTGTGCCAATTTCAGCAGATGGACTTGCTTATTGTTTGCCAGCTGGTCAGGTGGAGTGAAGTTAAGGCTGGTGCCCATCCAGCACAGTACAAATGAACTAATACCGTAATTCCTCCCCAGAAAGGAAATGTTGGAAGGTTCTTGCAAATGAAAACTGTTTATAAACTATTTCTATGACGGTATAACAAAATGCAGAGCTGTAGCCATCTTGGAAACAGAAATGGAAGCTGGGATTTTGGAGCTTGATGTGGCCTTAATGGGTAAGGCTGGAGAGAGAAGAGAGGTTAGAGGAAAGAACTGGTCTGGCCAGACACCAGGATTTGATTCCATGGCCACGCTGAGAGCTGCGTGTGCCTCAGCAGCCGAAGTAGTAAAATGTGGACAGTGACACTTACCTCTCAGCCTGACATGCCAGACCCCAGAAAATATTTTTTTTCCATTTCCTTCATTTATAAATAAACAAATTTTGTAAAAGTCCTATATTTTGAATAAACCTACAACTTTCTATTTGAATAAAGGAGTCAGACTCACTCCTCCCCCTGTTCACTCTCTGAGGTACTTAGATGTGATTATTTTATGTGTACAAGGTAATAGTACCGTCAATGCTTTGGTTTGAAAATTTCTTAAATATTCACGAGCCTTTGTGACCATAAATTCACTCTGCCATTGCTTCACCAAGTATATTCTATTACTTTTTTTTACCAGGCATCTAGCAGCTGCTAAATAAAAGATGTATTGATGAATGACTATTTTTTTCCCATTGTGAATTTTTGCCATGGCCTTTAACCAAAAACTCGAAAGATGTCATATACATTTAGGTAGAAATTCCTCATCTGTTCCTTTCAATCACATGTGAAGTAAATGCGCATGTGCCTCTTTCCTGTCTCTTAATGTTTGTTTGTTTGTTTTTAATGGAGCCATCTGAATATAATCCAAGAGTTTAAATATAAACTCCAGGAGGATCAGCAGAGTCTGCGTAATTGTTCTGTATTATTATGCCTGGCTTATTTGCCCAGACAGGGCCTTCATCCTGGTTTTTAGAATAAGGGAGACCTCTTAGCATTCTTGGAGTGTGAGAGAGTGGGTACTTATCAGCTCCTTGGAACTTAGCCTTAGCACTGGCTAAGAATTTAGAACAGAATTTAGCCAGTTACTCCTGTAGTAGTGGCCAGTTCATTAAAGCTTTATTTACAGAGCATAAAATTCACCCATGTTAAGTATATCATTCAATAATCTTCACAGTCCAATTTTAGGACATTTCCTTCACCTCCAGCAGGTGCCTGTGCCCACTCTTTAATTATTTGTTCTTCCCTTTCTTTCCCCAAGTCATGTGCACAGGAGGCAGGAGGGTTGGGCAGTCAGCTCAGGGTGCACCCTGAAGGCCACCAACCAGGCAGGTGACAGGGAACCTCTTGACTCCACATGGTGGGGATTCTTGCCCCTTTTCATCTCACAAATTTGGAAATTTGCTTGGAAATTTGAAGATGGCCCATCCTCTTCCTCCCTATCCTAGAAGACGTAGAGATGGTTAAATAAATAAAATCCAAGAAAGGACCTGACACCCCAAATACAGGAGAGGAGGAAGAGGATGAAGATGGCAGGCAGTGAGCCCAGTCCTAAAGATCCAGTCCCTTCCAGCCCTGAGGCTGGGAGCCTGGGTAGGTTTCCTTCATGAAGAGAGGCTCCTTTGCTCCCTTTGACTGCCTGCTAAGGTCCTAAACATGAGGTAAAAGGTACCATCCCTACCCCACAAGGTCTTACTGTGCGAGACTGGGGCTCTAAACCACTGTGCATAGGTGCTTCCTAGTACAACATGGTCCATAGCATTAACAGTGTTCTTCTGTGCACTTAAAAAATTGGGAGAGTAGATCTCATGTTGTGTTCTTACCACAATAAAAAGGAAAAAAAAATGATTTGTGCTTTAAAAAAAAAAATACGGATTTTCAGGCCTCACCCCAAAGATTCTGATTCAGGGGTCTGGGTTTCATCCTACTCTGGGTGATGCTGGTGCGGAAGACCCACAAATGCCACTTTGAGAATCTGACCATGGAGGTATTTGGTGAAGACTCATCAAGGATTTTCACTCCTTAAAAGGAAAACCCACCGGAAATTTAGTTAACTGTCCTGTAACTACAATGTATAATCCGGTAGCTGCCTCTTCATTTTAGAAGCACACTTTGTGGCTGAAATCTTTGCATTTCCTCAACAACACTGGCGATTGCTTCCAAACCATCTTAGAGACACTCTGACCTCTCTAAAACAGTCTTTTTATTAGTTGATTGTTATGGGCAAATAAGCTCCAGAAAAATTTTCCTGAATCAGTCTTGGTTTTGTTAAAAATGACAGGAGTTGTTACAGAACCTTGCCCTAGTCCCAAGAAAGGTGTGTGAAAAGGGGCTGTGTCACCACAGTAGAAGGCTCCTGGCTCTTCTTTCTATGGAGGCACCTAGTGCCTGTGGTGTCCCCTTCTGTCACCTGCTTATCTGAGATCTCCACAGGAGCCGTTTGGTTGAAAATGAGGTAATGTGGGTAAAGTGCCTGAAGCATATAGGTATCAAATAGTTTTTTCTGCAATAAAAAAGCACAATATGAAATGTACGAAAAATATGAATCGTGTAGCTTGGTAAGCAAAGTCCTTTTTTTTACAACCACATTTCTCTCCAATAGTCCTGCAGAGTACTATGGAAATCCTGGGGTAACAAATGGAAGTGCAAAATTGGACTCAATTTTACTGCACTTTCACGTAAGGGGTTCCAGAATGTGTGATGCAAAAGCAGTGACTGGGAGAGGAGGCTGCTGTCTGTCTGTAGCTGTGCTCAGCTGTACACCTTTCCATCATCCCAAATCCAAGAAAGAAACTTTAAAAGCCTAAAATCTGGTTTCAGGGCAAGCCGCTACCTCTGAAACAATGACTGTCAGTTTTAGGATGCAGACAATCATGATTGAATGTGAAAAAAGATAGACCTTTCCCCACCTGCATTTTAAAAATGAAAGAGAAAATCTACCCCCCTCCTTTCTGGGAAACATGGACTGGCCCGTCGTGGTTGCTGGTGTGTTGAACTAGTAAGTGCGAGCGAGGAGAAGAGGGAGTGTGCCTGCCCGCTGTGCTGGGCGGCTTCCGGAGGTGTCTCAAGCTCAATCCCCGAGCTTTACTTCAGAGACAAGCCTGGATGTGGCCGGAGCCTCAGTCTGTGCGGCTGAGGTCTGGCATCTCAGAGCCTCCTGGATTTGAAGCCCAGTGGCGTTCTCTGCTGAGCACAGCAAAGGAGCAGCATTAGAAGAAAAGGAGCCCTGGCCTAAGGTAAAGCAGTTATTGCACAAAGTGTCCTTTGCTTTGTGAGGCAGATAAGAAATTTCAGACTTCCTCGGTGAGCTCGGAGGCCATTCGGGTCCTCCAGATGTGGTCCGGATGCTGGCGACGGAGGCCACTTGCATTGCCCTAAAGTCTGTTTTACATGAACTTTTTGTTTTCCTCATGATCAGAAAGAACTTGTAGCTTTTTCGTTCATTGACAGAGAATAAAGAGTGGGAAAGGCAGGTTACTCTTCTGAGCGGCACAGTGCATTAACCTTTATAAACTGGGTTTGTGCTTTATTCAGGCTCCTACCCCCACGAAGTGAGCCGACAGTGAGGTTTCCAGACCCTGGGTTTGTTTTATTTCATCTGTGGTTGATAGAGCTCTGTGAAGTTTACATTGGAGACAAAACTTTAGAGTCATACTTGGGGGATTTGTGATGAAGTGGCATGGGGGATTGAGTAGATTCATCTGTTACTAGAAATACATATTTTTTTCTTTACTTTTTTTTATCCTTTTAAGAAGTTCACTATGAATGAAAATGAGGAAGTACAACATTTAGATGTTTTCCTATTTTGTTGCAGCTCTAGGTTGGAAGAGCTTGGCCTCTTACCACCTTTGGGCACGCAATGAAAGAAATCTAGAGATTCTGGCCATTGTAATGAAAATAGTTTTCCTAAAATCCTAGGTATTAATTAGGCCATGCTCTGAAGTTTTTTGGTTTTCTTTTTTAGAAAAAAAGTTCTCAAGTGTGCGATGTTTGCACTAAAGAAATGAGACAAGAAAATAATCTCAACTAAAAGAAATAGATTTATGGTTTTAGAAAGGAAAAGGGGGGGGGAGTGAGTTTGGCCAAAACCCAGCAGGAATGTGGTTGCTATGGCAGCCTCATCTGTCACTTAACCGAGATTGGAGATTTAAAAGAAAATCAAGTCTGTTTTCTCTGAGACTGTCTCATGAGGAATGTTAAGAGGATGTGAAGTTATTTAGATTACCCAAACAGGTTCTGACAAGTAAGTGAAAAATAACTAATTAAAATATAATTGTTGCCATTCTACAATGGAAGAAAAGGCTTGTTGAGTCACTGGTGTACTTACAGAATAGGGGAATTTGCCATGGCTCATTGGTGTAAATTACTTTGGAGCAGGCTTTTTAAGACTAATTGTGAGGCCTTGCCAAGCCTCTCCTTATAATACTTTGAATAAAGTGTTTTGACCAAGTGTTTTCAAGTGAATCTCTTAGGCATTTTCGTGTGTCAGTGAGCCTAACCCTCGCATCAGTGAGGAATATTATTATATCATGACATAGGGGTCGGCAGATTTCTTCCTCCAACTAAACAATTGCTCATCTAAAAAGACAGAAGAGTCAGAACCACCCAATCCCAGCATCTCAACTCTATGGGGGAATGACCATGATTTTGCCTCCTGTAGACCAGGGTCTGTCACTCTCAGCATTCCTGACCAGCTGGGTGGGGTCATTCTTTGTTGTAGGGAACTGTCCCACGGAGTGTTTAGCCGTATCCTTGGTCTGTACCCACCAGATGACAATTCAGTGCTCCCACTTCAGCTGTGACAGCCAAAAATGCCTTCAAACATTCCCCAAGGCCCAGAAATCACTCCTGGGTCAAAATTCCTGCTATAGAGGAATCACTGGGGGGCCCAAAGCTACAAATGAAGAGGGCAGGGCTGTGAGAGGGGCTCCAATCCAAGGGGGATGTGGCTGAGTCCAAGGAAAGTGACAGGATGTATATTTTTGTCCTGACCATTTTGGGTTTTATTTTGTTTCTGTTTGAAATCACATCTTGGGGGGTGGGGTGGAGATTCAGGGATGATTCTAGACACACATTCTTTTGTTACTTTTTCCTTCTGAGCCCTTATAGGGGCCTTATTTTAAACAGTTCTTTGGTTACCCAGAAATCAAACATCTCTAAATTAAATTCTATCTTAAGTGTGTCCTGGGAATATATCACTTTAAAAAAAAAAAAAGTGACCCATTTTATAAAGCAAATAATTAACTATACCTTATCCCTTCTGTAAATACAGGTTTTATGATATGTGGGCTTTGAGTAAATATGGGCACACCTATTTGGTTTCTTCCTTCTGGAATCTATGTATGAATTTTTTGATTTCTTCATTAATTTCCCCGTTCTGTACCAGGAGGTCTCAAACTGTTCTGAATTTTAGGAATTCAGCCACAATGACCTTGTCACCACTTGTCATTGCAATGGGATAGTCTCGCATATTTCTGATCCACAGATAACAGTGAAGTCAATGGCTGGAATTTTGTTCCATTTAAAGGTGTTCTTACACCTTTAAATCGCATATTTCTGATCCACAGATAACAGTGAAGTCAATGGCTGGAATTTGTTCCATTTAAAGGTATTCTTACACCTTTAAATGCTGCTTGTTTGCTCTTAAAATGAAATTGTGTTTATGTCCCTTTTTCTTGGTATCGCTCCAAGGGCACGGTACATGGCACTGAGCACCTGCCCCTCCAACAGGCGCAGTCTGTAGAGAGATGTTTCCTAGCCCAGTGGGGCAGGGGCTGCCCGTGGTGTTGGCTGAGTGTATCAGGAAACACCTTGACTTGTCAGAGTCTCTTGGTGATAGGGTTGGACTGGCCCCTGATGTTATCAAGGAATTGTGGCTTCTGCTTTTGATTGCGAAGTAGACTTCCCTTTACCTCTACCTGAACATGCCAGTATGTCACAAACCATGTACTCTCTTAGAAACATTTCCTCATTTTTATAAGTTACCCCCTGGTCCACTAGACCTAAGATCCATGACTGCAGAGAATGTAAGTATTTTAGGTCCGCGGTAGCCAAGATAAACGACAGTGTCAGCACCTACTGTCTGCTCAGCAGTTGACAATTAAACAAAGAATGTTAATAACTTTCATGGCAAGTCTACTCAGGAGCTTGGTCTGCTAGAAGCTCATGTATCTACAACCTGTCCACGCCAGGGTCTGTTTTGTGTATTTTTTTCAAAAGAACAAATCTAGCCCCCATCCAAGCAAGTTGTAATGTTTGAGTAGCTACCAGAGGGATCTTTAAGGATGTAGGAAAAGTGGATCTCTGTGTTGTAGAAAGTTGAAAGGGAGGGAAAAGGGAAGCTTTATGAAATTTCCTTCACGAAGCACAGAAATTAAATGTATGCCCTTATTTAAACCCGCACAGGCTAACACTGCTTGATGATTTCAGTTAAATAAAAGGCATACTAACCAAGGATTTTGACCTAAAGGCAAAGTGTTTACAACCTCTTTGCTTTTAAGAAAATTATCCCAAGGAAAGAGCTTGTGATCAGAAGTGAAAAAAACCTGCCCTTGTTTTTTGTTTTGTTTTGTTTTATTTGTGTTTTGAGAAGGAAGACACTGTTGCTCTGGATAGAGTGCTGTGGCATCAGAGCTCACAGAAACCTCAAACTCTTGAGCTCAAGAGATCCTCTTGCCTCAGCTTCCCTCCCAAGTAGCTGGGACTACAGGCATGTGCCACCACGCCCAGCTAATTTTTCTATTTTAGTAGAGACAGAGTGTCGTTCTTGCTTAGGCCGATCTCGAACTCCTGAGCTCAAGCGTCCACTTGCTTCAGCCTCCCAGACTGCTGGGATTACAGGCATGAGCCACTGTGCCCGGCCAAAAACAGCCCCTGCTCTCTGTATGTGTCCTGGTTTAAGGTCTTAGGGAGTGAGGAGTGTCTGTGTGCAGAATCAGGATGGTGCTGCTCGGTAGGGTCCAGAGCCTCTGAACCTGCTCGGTAGGGTCCAGAGCCTCTGAACCAGGTATCAGGACATGGGGCTGTGCAGAGGGAGACAGAGAACTAGAAACTGGAACTTTCTTGGACTCTGCAGGATGTAAAGATGCTGTAGTGAGAGAGAAAGAAGCTGAAGCTGATCCCAGTCTCCTGCTGTAGTTCGCAAACCAACCCCAGCTCCATTTTTCTAAGCGGAGCCCTAGAGGTGAGGAGGTCTGAGTCTTACATGTACCTGGAGCTGCAGAGGCGTGAGGGGTGGCCTCGGAGAGAGCGACCCTAACAGAAGAGGAAGCAAATCCTGTTGCTTTTATTGTTCACTAAGCCTGGACTGTTTGTGGCAAAACCACAGTCTGTGTCCTCACCAGCATTGCTGGTTCACACCAAGGCCAGTTTTTTTGCTCATCAGCATAAAAGGAAACAGAAATACTTGCTTACACTTAAAACTGCTTTTATCTTTTCTTAGTGCTAAACAATAATTTTGTTAGATTGTCTTGGTTCTGTGCAGCTGGCTTCTTGCATCGTCATTATATCCGTACACCTTATCCAAATAAGCATACTTGAAAAGATAGAGAAACGTGTCTTGCAAAATTTAGAGCATCCTCTCACAGAGTCTAGTCTGAGCTTTCTGCTTTGTTTTGGCAGCTTGTTTAGGATGCCAAGGGTATCTGGTCTGGCAGCAGATGAAAGATGTTGGCTCCTAAATGACATAGTTTAGACGGGGCAGAAGGGGGTTAGGTGTGGATTTCCAGGTTTCCTTTGTGTTTGGAAAGAGTTTTAAAGCAGAAGGAAAAAAGTGTGCTTGACTGGGTTTTTGTTTTGACTTTTAAGCCTCAGAATTGTAAAAAACCTATTGAAATACCTTCTTGTGGTTGACACTGCCCTTTGTGATTAAGGTCCTGGTCACCTATGTCTCCCGCTTCATGTAGTCCAGCCCCTCAGGCCTTTATGTCCCTCAAGTTTGTGCTGTTCTCATCTTTGGGACCTCCTAGCTATAGTCACTTCCACCTGCCACCACCCTGTCCCCAACCCTCGCCATCTTCTGTCTCCCCACCCTGCTTTCTTCAAGGCACCTCCCCCATCTGAACTTCTTATGTGTTTGTCACGGTCTGTCACCCATTGTGAGGATATAAGCTGTGGCGGGTGCTGCCTTATCTTCAACGCTCAAAAGATCATCTGTTGGAAAGCTGATGCTCAGTGAATGGGTGGATGGATAGACAGACGGATGGACAGACAGGGGAGAGGAGGGATGTAGGGAAGGGAGAGGAGGAGGAGGAAAAGGTAGGAGGGAGGCTTGGCCCACTGAAGGAGCTCTCTGCTGTGACACCTCCCTGAGTCCCCAGGACAGTAGTCTCAGGCACTGCGCTCCCATACCAGCTGACTCTGTTATCTTATTGTCGTCACTTGTTTACACATCAGCCACCCCCGATGTGGACAGGAATATGTAATAAGGGGTGTAGTGGTGGTTTTGTTCTTCCTGCCGTAGTACACAATGAACAAATCTTATCAAAGCCCTTTTGCCAACTCTCTGGTCCAAGTGTTGCGCTCATCTTTGTTTTACAAATAAGTAACTGAGGCCCAGAGCAGCTTCCCAAAGGCCCAGATAATTCCAGGCAAGGCCAGGATTGGAATCCAGGTTGCCTGCTTCTGCCTGGATCCGGCAGCCTTCTCCTCCTCCTCCTCAGGGGCCTGGTGCCGGAATCCAGGTGCCCCACAGGCTTTCACCAAATGAATGAATGATCTCACCTCCTCCCTTCTCTTCCTTATTATTTGGACTTATAAATATAATTTATACTTTCTATAATATTAAAATACAAGCATAACTATGAGCTGATTAGCGCATAATTCACTAACACTTCTAAGAACAACTAGCCAGTATATCCCATGTCACATTTTTAGCTGACAGAGCTTAATTGATTATATAAGTGCTCTCCTTTTTCACATAGAAATAAATCTGTTAGTAAAAAGTTGGGCAATAGTTGCAGCCCATGGAGACACTTCAACCCGGGTGGTTCCAATTGGCAGTCCTAGGGATGAGCTTCCTATTCCTTAGGTCCCAGAATCTCATTGACTCCCTTAGGACATAAAACTATACCAAGAAAGGCATCTGGCACACGGGTAGAAATTTCTAGTGGAGAAGAATTTTGACACAATCTACTGCCACTCCTCATCTACCACCCCAGACCCCAGTCTTTGAGTTCGGTTGGTCCTGGAATATTCCATTGCTAAGGTACAAAGATGAATCAGAAGCCCTTTGTGGACACAGAGTTGTTTCTCAGCTGGCTTGGAGCGCTGACTCTGTGGAGCCAATTCTAAAAGGACTGAAACGTCTATCTTTATGTAAAGTTGAGGTGGACATTACTTGCTGTGGCCATGCCCAGAGGTTTCCACATCTGGGGTGGGGGCTGTGGTGTGCGCTCTGTGGCGTAAGCTCATAGCCGGTGCTGGCCTGGAGGGATCGGGTCCTGCCATGTCTTACAGCTTGATTTTCCAGCATGTTAAGTGCTGACGACAGCTCTCACAGGGCAGTCTGCAGCCTTGTCAGGCTGGTCCATCAGAGCTTTCCTTGGCACATAACCAGTTTCACCCACGTTTGGGCCCAATCCAGCTGGTTCGCTTTGGTCCTGTAGGAGGTGATAAGCAGGCAGGTGGCGCCCACGGGCTTTTTGTGGATGTCAGAAAAGTTAAAAAGCCCCAGCACTGGGGGCAGGAGCCCTGAGAAGTGCTCAGCCTTGGCGTGCAGGATCTGGGGGGGAGCCATAATGTCTCCGAGCAATATCAGAGGGATTTTTAGCTTTCTAACACAACTTTTCAAATGGCATAATGGCTTTGGATGGACTCATTAATAAATATGTCTTGTGATTTGCAACTTAACTGTGGATGAGAGTTCTAGAAAGGAGTTTCTAACAATTGTTCACTCATGCCATTCCCAGCCACTCAGCTCTGGCACATTCCCAGATCTGGCCTTGCACCAGCCCGGATGATTTCTGTCTCCCTTTGGTCTTCCAAGGTGATTCCTGCTCAAGACTCCCAGAAATATCATAGCAAGAAAGCTCCCTAGACTTAAGCTAGGTAACACTCTGAGCATTAAGGACACTGAGACCCAGAAAACCCAAGTGATTTGCCTAAGAACGCACAGCCAAAGTGGACATCAGAGCAGTTCAGAGTGTCTCTGTCCCCACCTCACATCCCCAAGCTGGCACAAGGTCTCGGTGACTGGATGATGTCTCAGTGGCTGTTCACAAAGGTTTACTCTATGTAAATGAATGGACGTATAGACTTGGATCCACTCCAGTGAAACTTTATTTACAAGAACAGATAGTTCATCAGAGTTTCCTTCTCTTGGCACTGACTCGTGTTGGTGCTTATAAATTGATGACTTTCTTTTTAATGGTCATAAAGTGTTATCGCTCTTTATCTTCCACCAAGAAAATATACCAACTATTAATAAATAAGTATATATGTAAATCACTACTGGCAGAAAGAGGCGATGTCTGCTTTGTGTGGTCTCAGGTCATCTCGGCAGGCTCTCCATGTGACCTGTCGGTGTTACCAAGTTTCTGAAGAGGGGACTATTTCAGCCTAACAAGCCAGGACCACATACAGTGGTGAGTTAATACATAATTTTTTCAGACAAACATTAGGTTTAACATTGTGATTATGAGGCAATTTCAGCGACATCTTGAAAATCCCCAGTTTGGTTGTTTTGTTTTTTTTTTTTGCCATGTTATGAAATGTAGGTCGTAATAAATAAGTGCAAACCACATCACACTTGGTGCCCGCCCATTACAGCCTGTCCAGCCAGTGATGCCTTGTGTTAAATTTCCTGTAATATTATAAATGACCACCAACTTGGCAGCTTAAAATGATACAAATGTATTCTCTCGCATTCCAGAGGCCAAAAGCTTGGAATCAAGGCATTGTCAGCGTGGGGTTCTTCTGGAGGCTCCTCAGGAGAGTCTATTCCATGCTTCTCTCTTGGTTTCTGTAGTTGCCAGCAATCCTTGGTGTTCTTTGGCTTGGAGATACATCTCTCCAGTGTCTGCCTGCATCTCCACATGGGTCTATCTCCTCTTCTAAGGACTTGTCATTGGTTGCGGATACCACCTTAATCCAGGATGACTTTATCTCAAAATCCTCACCTTAATTATATCTGCAGAGAAGGTTGGACCTATCCATGGGGGACCACAGTTCAACTCACCGCATGTCTTCTGTCTAAAAATCAGCATGTTTTTCCTTCTGTAGGTGAGGAAAGGAGCAAAAGCCTTCTTCTTGTCAAAGTAAACAGCCCTGTTCTTTTAGGAAAAACAAAGCCCTGGGAATGGCCTCTGCTAATTAGTTTTGCAAGTCTAAGGTCAGTCAAAGAAAAGTACTAGGCAGAACTGCCTAGAACAGACTTCTAGGAATTTTCTTACTGACTTCAGCAAAATTACAGGCTAATGAGAAGAGTGGTTGGATAGCTAGAGTTTAACTGAAAGGAGACAGATGGAGTAAAAACTTTTTTTTGTAATCCCTGGGAGTTTGAATTCACTTTTTGTCAGCAGAGTGGCTGCCTTTCTCTGGGATTAACCAGCATTAATGGTTGAGTTTCAAAGAGTTTCCAACTTCAACTAAATCTAGTGTGAGGCCTGGAAAGCTAACACCTTTTATTTGTGTTAAAATAGACCATTAATTAACACCATTAATTTCTCAGGAGAATAGTATATTCATGCAAGAGCAAAGATTTGTGGCCTGTTTTTTTGGTCTCTTTTTAATAGTTTAAGGAAACAGCTGTTATTTGTGCTGTACAAGGTATTTGGATGCAAAAGTTTTTCATTTTTAAAGTTGAGGAATGCTGCCTGTTCACTTTCTCAGACAGTATCTTTGGTCACAAGTGATGAAAACTCACCCCATCCCAACTGTGTTAGTTTCTTAAAGGGCCAGCATAGCGAAATAACACATACTGGATGGCTTAAAACAACAGAAATTCATTTTCCAACAGTTTTGGAGGCTGGGAGTTTGAAATCGAAGTATGGGCAGGCCTTGCTCTCTCCCAGCCTCTAGAGGAAGATTTTTCCTTGCTGTTTCCAGCTTCTGTAGCCCCAGGCGTTTGTTAGCCTGTGGCAACATGACTCAACCTCTGCTTGGCAGCATGTCCTGGTCTATGTCCCTCCTTCTTTAATTCTTACAAATACATCAGACGTATTTGATTAGCAGCCCCACCTACTCCAGTATGAGCTTGTTGTAGCTAATTGCATCTACAACAATACTGTTCCAAATAAGGCCACACTCTGAGGCAGTGGGGGCTTGGGTTTTAACCTGTCTTTTGGAGGGACACAAGTCAATCTATAACATCAGCTGGAGCAGAAAGGGGCTCCTATTACCCAGCTGCTGGAGGGGACAGGGCCTTAGATGCCAGGAACATACCGTCAGCTCAGTGGGCTTGTCTGTGTGTGTCATTCACACTCAGGAACTCGGTTTCTCTGCAGCAAAAGGGCGAGGCTATAGAGGCTCAAGCTTCTCAACTGCAATAAAAAGGCTCTTCTACCACCAGCTCACATCAGGAAGCCCTGGGGAAGATTTCATCAAATGTCACCTGCTCAGCTCTGGACCAGTGGCAGGGTCATGGAAAGAATGACAACTCATTCATCTGGATTTGGAGAAAGATGGAGGGTCCCCCCCAGAGCAGGGTAGCTTTGTCATGACATCTGGGGAATTGTGAGCTTGGTGTATCTGGTCCAAATGGTGTGAACCTCAAAGTTAGCTCGCCTACGTTGAATGCAGCTTGGGAGTCACGTCTGACTGCTCAGTGACCCTCAACCTGGTGTGCCTTTAATGTGACTTTGCGGACACGCTCCTCCTTTACCGCCCCCTCCTGCATTAACATGGACTAAACCACTTTCAGGTTCTGGGAGGCTTTCCTAGAAGTTTTGTTACTGGATAGAGAGGGTTTGTCTGCCTGTCGCTGTCAGCCAAATGCAGCAACAGGGATCAGGTCCACCAAACTTTGTCAGAGGGCCAGCAATTCTGGATAACAGCGAGAGTAGACTCTCTGAGACTATTCTTTTTTTAAGTTCTAACCTTTTTTTTTTTTTTTTTTTTTGAGATAGAGCCTTAAGCTGTCGCCCTGGGTAGAGTGCTGTGCATCATATCTCACAGCAACATCCATCTCCTGGGCTCAAGCGATTCTCCTGCCTCTGCCTCCTAAGTAGCTGGGACTACAGGTGCCCGCCCCAATGCCCGGCTATTTTTTTTTTTTTTTTCTCTTCTCCAGCCTTTATTTTTTTATCTTTTTTATTATTATTATTATTTTTTTATTATAGATAAAAATATGCACCATAGATGTGGCCCGACCCATTACCCTCCCTCCACCAAACCTCCCCCCTCCCATCCCCTTCCTTGGTCCTTTCCCCATAGTCTTGTGGTATAGTTGGGTTATAGCCTTCATGTGAAAGCTATAGTTTAGCTTCATAGTAGGGCTGAGTACTTTTGGTTGCAGGCATCATTGTTGTTTGGCGGCCGGGGCTGGATTTGAACCCGCCAGCTCAGGTGTATGTGGCTGGTGCCTTAGCTGCCTGAGCCACAGGCGCCAAGCCCAGTTCTAACCCTTTTTATCATGGGAATACCAGGAAACAAACCTAGAAAATTTTAACTTTATCTGACAGAAAAGATCAAAGTAGTCTTCACTCTAACAATGCCAAATGTTTAAACAGCATAAAGGTAATTTTCGCTTTAACAAAATAAGAGAATCATCAGAGAAAACATCATATTATCAAAGTACCTTTTGCACTACCAGGATCTACCTGTTGTCTATGTGGGACCACTTCCTCAAAGTGTCCTGAGACAAACACCCTCACAATCACGGGGAAACCTTAACCAGTAACCCCAGCGTTTGTGGGGAAGAAAGGGAGCTCAGCAGAGCGGGTCAGCTGTGCAGCCTCCGCTTAGCTTCTCAGGCTCCAGCTCACAGACCACTTTCCTGTCCATTTGATTAGATTTTTCATTTCTCTGAAAGGTGGGCGCATCTGCATTTAGGCAGAAACATGCGATGACTGGCTATGTAATCTTTAATGCCTAAGATTTCGGGGGCAGATAGAGCTCAGTGACAGGTGCTTTCGGTCTCTTCATTTTCAGTCTGAGGCTTTTGGACTTTTAAACAGAATCACGCCAGTGTAGAAATAGCCTTAACCTCTGCTAAATGGCACTGTTTCGTTTCAACTGTAAAAATGAATTCAGGAGAATGACTACAAAACTCATCAAAGCAGCTTATAATTCAAGATACTCATCATACTTCTTATGTTTGCCTCTAGCTAATATTGGAAAATAACTTTTTTTTGTCCTGTGAGTCTCCTGTGAGCAGCAGGAGAAAGAGCCACCTGTAGAGAGATGCTGGCAGAGCCTGGAGGCCAGACACAGTCATTCCTTGGGTGTCGTCATTAAGCAGTGGTGTCAGGTGAAAACTTCTCAGCCGTGTGATGACAGTTTCAAGCGTATATCATCTTGGAAATTTGCAACATGACCCAAAGTTGGTACCTCTTAGTAGCTAAGAAGCATCTCCTGGGACACTGATCCTTGCTGTCCCTCTAAGGAAACAATACATTTCTTGGTAGTGCTGGTGTCATCACCTTTCACAGAAAAATTGTGTGTATCTACTAGCTCTGCGCTAGACAGGCAATATTAACTGAGTGGTTCCTTCATTCCTGGCTGATGAGGGCATGTCCTCTGCTCTTACTAGCCCCCAGAATTAGCCAAGAACTTCGAATTCTCCTTGATTCTGAGCTCTAAGCGCACAGACTGGAGCTTTGATAGTGGGTCATTTACAATAGGTTGGGAAGGGGTGAGCTGAAGTGTGTCAACTTGACGAAATTGTCACAATGTGGTATAAACTAGCTCAGGATGAATGGAGTGTGGAATCATTACTGCTCCCAGATGTTGCCTGCCTTGGGGTGGGAGGTAGTTTGTGTGTGTGTGTGTGTGTGTGTGTGTTTATGTGTGTGTGTGTGAGACAATTATTTTTGCTTGATTTAAGAGGTGGAAGAATATTGGCTGCCACGGAAATAAAGTTAATTTCTTCCTCTTCTGAGCCATTGTAGCTCAGAAGGGGACATACGAAGCACATTTTTCTCCTAAGATAGCCACATTTCTGCAATGAAGAACTAATAGCTCCTATCTCTTTTTAAATTTCTTTTCTTTAAATTCATCACATTTATCAGTTAGATGTACAAGGGGTAGGAAATAAACTTTCCGCTGATCATTGTTCCCAGGAAATGATATAGAAAATTATGTATTCTTCCCTTTAGGTAAAGAAGTATCTGGTAAGTTCCTGTAAAGGCTTAGGTTTTCTGGGTTTAGTTTACCTTTATTTTCTGGGAGGAGGAAGCATAAATGGAGTACTACAGGTGATGTCTTCTTGGCTATATAGTGTGAGTAACAGAAAAAAATATTCTTGAGTTTTGGTACGCACGTGATAAAAGCAAGATTCTGCTGTCTCTCTAATCCCGACCTACCAGTTCCAGCTTCCAGGAAGTCTTCCCCGACCCTTCAAATCATAGTGAATCACCATTTCCTCCACTTGATCCGGGGGCAGAATCTTTCATTCAGTGAATGCTTATTGCACACTTAGTATTTGCACATATGGTATTGAGTGTGCAACGATAAATAAGATTCCTACCTAAAGGCTTTCGGCTCCCCGGTAGACAGGCCTCTGGATGCCACCAGGATACCCCAGACACACAGTGTGCATCGGGTCACAGCGTATTTTCTTTCGCCAGATCACTGATTTCAGCTCCCTTTATGTACAAGAGAAAACATGATTTTGTTCAGACTACCTCTAATAGAATCATTACTTTCAGAATAAAGTAGCTTCTCCACACACACAGGAAGGTTCACCCAAGTCATCTTGTGCTCAGCATGACTGGCCCGCAGCAAGGAACTGGTAATAGCAGCTCTACTGTCCTAATTGGACAGAAGGAAACCAACTGGCCCTGGGTGGCGATGGGCCAGGTCTTTCTGCTCCAGGAAGATGCTGAGAGAGCATCTGTCCACCTGAGATTTTTTGTTGATGAGAAAGTGATGCCACCATGTTCAAGTGTGCGAGAATGACAGAAGGACCCCTGCTGGGAGCACAGGAAAGGGACATTTTTTAAACTTCACGATGGAGACAGTTGATTTTTCCACTGAGAGTTGGAGGTGTTTTCTGCAGGTGACCTGTTTGTTGCGTACTGGAAGGATTACCATTATTCTTTGCCAAGAAATACACTGAAAGCAAAACTATAGGAAATGGGAGTATTCTAGAAAGAGGTGAGAAAGATATAAAAAGAACTTTAAAAAGAAAAACGTTGCTTTAAAAAGAAAACTCTTAGAATAGAGTATAATCCCCGTGTGAATTCAACAGCATAGCTTGCTCTTAAAAATTGTCTCTGCCATTGCTCTGTGGCATTAGAATTTTTCTCAGAAATACATTTATATATTTTTGCTGTACTGGTTTGATGTATAATTTATCCTTTAATAAGAGTTTAGCATTTTGTTCTGACACTAATGCAGACCTATTGCATAATTATAATTATAAAGGATACCATTCCTATCTTAATGGAACTTAAAATTTAGTATAAGTCATCAGACATAAATATCTATAAGTTCAAGGATCTATCTGAGTGGAATAAATAAATATTACAGGAGTACAGAAAAGGGAGGGACCATGTCCAGGGAAGGCCGAAGTCTCCTGGAGGAGGTAGCATTTGAACCAAGGTTGGAGCATTAGTATTTTGTTATACAAAATAGATTGCTTTATACAGAAAATATGTGCTCAACACCTATCAGACTCTGGAAATACAAAAATTAGTAAGGCAATGTGCTTATTCCTAAGAAATTAAAGTCTAGGGGGGAATATCTATTAAGTAGCCAGCAGTTATAATTTTTTGCATCATGGAAATGGAAGGTGCATTATATAAATGTATAAAAATGTATATTCAAGTCAAGAAATAAATGCAAATCAAAGAAAATGCTTTAGTCTGGGAGAGCTAGAGAGGGTTTATTCCAGTCTAGAAGTTTTCAACCTGGGCTGCACCTTGGAATCACTTGGGGAGCTTTTTTTATTTTATTTTGTTTTGAGATAGAATCTCACTGCCACCCAGGCTGGAATACAGTGGCTTCATCAAAGCTCACTGCAACCTCAAACTCCTGGGCTCAGGCAATCCTCCTGATTCAGCCTCTCAAGTAGCTACGAATATAGGCATACACTACCACACCCAGCTTATTTTTCTATCTTTTGTAGAAGCAAGGTCTCATGATGTTGCTCAGGCTGTTCTCAAACTCTAGACTCAAGTGATCCTCTTGCCTCAGCTTTCCAAAAGTGCTAGAATCAAAGGTATAAGCCACCACACCTGGACTAGGGGAGCTTCTTAACACATTGACTGCTACACTAGGGAAAAAAAAATGTGTTCCTTAGGGCGACAGTGTTTTATTAGGTCAAGATAGATCAGGAGACCCGTGAGTTAGTTTCCCCTCTTTATGTAACCCTGAGTGGCTTCAGGGAGTGGGGTTCATACTTGTCTTTCCTCCTGTTTTCCTGAACATCTCTGAGCATTTATGAGCATCATAAATTTTCAGGATAACGTCCCATCATCGATGATGACTCTGAGCCTCACTCTACTTATCTGTGAAATGGGATCGTAACTGTCCTTGTTGTTCCTAGCTCATCAAGCTAGTGCAAGTCTCTAATGAGGAAAGATGCATGAAGATACTTGATAAACTGAAAAGCACAGTGCAAACATAGGCTGTCGCCCTTTCATAGCATTTTCAATTAAATACTACATTTTCAGGGACACTTTAATTGCTGTGTGGTGATCACATGCCTTATTATCTGCCACTGCAGTATTTTCCTACCAAAGGCTTACTTAATTTATAGCAATTGCCAGTGAATGTGTCCTAACCATGCCCATCTTTCTCTTGTTTATTTTAATAATATCTAGACATCAGGTCAAATCTTTATCTTTTTTTTTTTTTTTTGCAGTTTTTTGGCTGGGGCTGGGTTTGAACCCGCCACCTCCGGCATATGGGGCCAGTGCCCTACCCCTTTGAGCCACAGGTGCCACCCAAATCTTTACCTTTTTTAAAGCATTTTATAGAAACATTTAGAGCTAGACTGTATCTTATAGGTCTAGTTTGACCATCTCATCCTTAAATAAGAAGTCTGAGAAATGGAGAGATTAAGTGCCTAGCCCCAGGGAGGACCTAGGGCTCATTAACCTGGAAGGTTCTTCCTTTGCCACTGGGGCCATCTCCTAAAACAGGCTAAGCCTGGGATGTGTTTGTCCCATTCAGGTAGAAAAAAAAATGTTATCATGACGTACAACAATGCCTGGTGTTTAAATGTCATTACAGCTCAGTGAAGCGTCTCTGAGCCCAGGTTGCTGAACAGCAGGGAAAGAGGACTGACCCAAGGGGCACCACAGTATTTCTTTGGGTGGGGAGCGCTTTCCACATCTTCTGTCATCAGAGGAGCCAGCCAGCTTAGTGACTAAGTTCAGTTGCTGCAAAATAGACCCTGGAGTTCACAAGCTGCTCAACATCTGTGGCTCAGGCTGTCCTCTTGGTCCTGGTGTCCAGCTATGGCAGGGTCACTGGGCTTCTTCTGACAAGCCCCTCCACCCCCATCACCTGACTGACTAGCGCCTGGTATGGCAGATACCCCTGGCAGGGTGCCCGCCTGCACAGCATTCCCCGTTTATCCTGGCTCCGGTCTCCAAGGCCTGCCCTTCCAGAAGAATCCAGAGGACTTGGGGAAGGCAAGTGTCCACCCAGTTTATATGGAGGTCTGGAATGTGAATTGTGTATCTCTCTCTTTGTGGGATACAGAAATTCTTTGGTGGTTCTCCAAAGGTGTGGGCCCCTTAACGGTGCCCTCATCCGGGATACTGCCGAGCCTGGGGGGGGGGGGGGGTCCTGAATGCTTTCATACATCTCCCCTCTTTCTTTGAATCTGTTTTTCTCTCTGTTTATCCTTCCTTCTGACAACCGAAACTGATGCTCAGTGGTTGTTAGGCGCACCCTCCCCTCTGTTCCCAGACACATTAGAGAATCTGTGCTCCGTGGATTCCAGGCTGGAAGGCGTGGTTGTTTGTTAAAGGGGATGAAGTCCAGCCACAATGGGAGAGGAAATCAGACAAGGATGTTTTTAAAAGCAAGCTGTGTTTTTCTGACTGCTCCAGTATCCATTCCCACCCTGAAAGCTCCTCTAACCCTGGGGAAGAAAAAATATTTTTAGTTTGATAGTGTAGTGTAGAGCTGAACCATCTGTAAAACAGTCTTGATAACTCAGAGGGGATCCTCAAGACTCCAAAGGCATGGCTTCAGCTACCCACAGAGCTCCATGTCCTTCCCAGTCCCAGGAGGGTCTTAGTATTCCTTTTAGAATATGAACACTGTGGAAGGAAAAAGAAAAGGGTGGTGTGGGAAAATGTTTGCAATTCCTGGGGGAAGGACAGATATCACACAACTGGAATGTAGTTTAGAGATAGCAACTTGGCGAAGAAAAGCAATTGACAAACTAGGATGTCCCTAAATTAGGATAATCCATTTGCTGGTGTATAACAAGTTTAAATTTTTTTTTTTTTTTTTTGAGACAGAGTTTCAAGCTGTTGTCCTGGATAGAGTGCTTTGGTATCACAGCTCACAGCAACCTCAAACTCTTTGGCTTAAGCAATTCTCTTGCCTCAGCCTCCCAAGTAGCTGGGACTACAGGCACCCACCACAACACCCAGCTATTTTTTTGTGGTTGTAGTTGTCGTCATTTGGTAGGCCCGGGCTGAATTCGAACCCACCAGCTCTGGTGTATGTGGCTGGTGCCTTAGCCGTTTGAGCTACAGGCACTGAGCCACAAGTTTAAATATTTTTAACTGAAAATACCTGCTCTCTTGCTTGTTTACTACAGTTTAAGAAGTCCTAACCAAGTGACTGAACAAAAGGGACTTGTGTTGTTCCCACCCAATGCGTTCGATTACACCATTGGCCACAAGAGACGTGGATGGAGGATTGAGTCCCACAGAGCACTGACGTGGGAGAGACCCTTGAGTTGCTGCTGTTGTACGTTCCTGACTCCAACATGCTGTTGTGTTGGAAAGGAGACCAGAAATGAGATCATGAGTAACAAGAAACCTTAAGGTTTTTTCCCCTTACACAAGAGATAGAAATTATCCAATTGGAGTTAGACTTCGAGAGTGTTAAACTTGAAGGCAAATATTTATCTTCTGGTGTTAAGAAAGGAAAGGATGTAAACCTTCGGCCTGGGATGTACTGTCTGCATTTGGAAAGCAGATTCTGTTAAGCCCGAGGCATGATGAATTTCTCATTCTGCCTTCCCTGGAACTGTGCTAATATTTTTTACCACATGCAGAGCAGCAACAGGCCACTTAATATCCTGCTCCATATTCACTGGATTTTGAGTCTCCTTCCCTTGTGGGTTCAACTTCCGGAAGAGACCCCTTTGAAACTCCTTTCCAAGTATTTGGAAAGAAAATGGCCTACAGTCACCTGGTGTTCTGCAACCCACTTAATCCCCTCTCTGTGTGTCATATTACTCTAAGTGGATTTACAAATAATTAAAGTTTCTCTTATCTACACAAGCAACCTTGCAAGCTAGGCAGAAACACTACTTTTATACCCCTTTAATATTATGGTACATGCAGCTTTTTGGAGACTGAGGTCTTTTCAGATAATACATAGGTTTGGGGGATAGAAACAGCTGGTTGTAGCATATGCGGTCATTCTGCAAGTTCATCCAGGGTCCAGCCTAACAGATTTCTCAAACCTCCACTTTATACTGTTCCTGAAATTGCACACACAGAGCTTTATAACATGTCACAAATGAAACAATCGACCCTGTCGCCAGGATACCTCAGGGACCAGAATCCTTTTCTTGTCAACGCTTTCAAAGTATCATCACTTTAAGTGAGTTGCTGTGTTTTAAGGGATAGCCTTACAAAGAGCCACTGGATCTTACTTGGGTGGTTCACTTCTGTACACCCTCAGGAATTAAAGAGCAAAAAGAATATTATTTGAAAGCTGTCCAAGCTACCAAAGCCTTGACATGCATGTAGCGGAATGTGGGAAGAGTGGAGAATTAACTTTATAAAAAACAAACAAACAAAACCCTTGAATTTGAACTCTACCTCTGTAACTTTGGAGACTTTTTGTAGCTCATCACGAGGCATGAGAACAGTACGGTACCCACAGAGCGTGCAGTGGATTAAGTGTGAACGTACTTTGTAATAGCTATAGGATAAAAGCAAAGGGGATTTTTTAAATGTTATTCATTTTATTTTTAGAGACAGAGTGTCACTTTGTCACCCTTCGTAGAGTGCCATGGTGTCACAGCTTACAGCAACCTCCAGCTCTTGGGCTTAGGTGATTCTCTTGCCTCAGCCTCCCGAGTAGCTGGGACTACAGGCGCCCACCACAATGCCCGACTATTTTTTTGTTACAGTTTGGCTGGGGCTGCGTTCAAACCTGCCACCCTCAGTATATGGGGCTGGCACCTTACGCACTGAGCCACAGGCATCGCCCCAGCAAAGGCGATTATTAACAAAAGGAATAATTCAGCTCGGTGCCCATAGCTCAGTAGTTAGGTGCTCCACATGCACTGAGGCTGGTGGATTCAGACCCCAGCTAAACAACAATGACAATCACAACAACAATAAAAAAAAAATACCTGGGTGTTGTGGTGGGCACCTATAGTCCCAGCTACTTGGGAAGCTGAAGCAAGAGAATCGCTTAAGCCCAAGAGTTTGAGGTTGCTGTGAGCTGTGACTTCACAGCACTCTACCAAGGGCGACATAGTAAAACTCTGTCTAAAAAAAAAAAAAAAAAAAAAAAAAAGAATAATTGATAAGGGAAGAAATATTTGATCTCAATTATAAGGGGAATAATTAGATCTTTTAGTAGCTCCTGAAATACTCAAATTTCCAAACCTAGTTCTTTTTTGCTGTTTCCATTGGGGGCCTTCGTCCCAACCAGAAGAAGCCACTGTTGAGGCTTCATGCAAACACTACACGAAGTTAGCCAAGCATTGCAATGTCAACCCCGCTTGTTGATTTTGAGTCAATTTAGGAATTAAATATGGAGGTTATTTGCACTCCATCCACTTCTCTCCATCACTTCAAAGGATGCCAGCAGCAGAAGGATGAAGATGAAAGAAGCATTAAAAATTGCTCAGTGGCACTCTGGAGGTCCTAGGATAATGGTTACCTGATGGGATTAAACTACTCGGCTTTTACTTAGAGACCATTTCATAAAAGAGCATTCACTTCACAGAGGTTAGCAAAACACTTTGAGAGTCCATGTGGCAGAGCACTTTTCATATGATTCCTCTTAATTCCTCCAGATTCCTCTGAGATTAAAATTGCAATACAAGACAAAACCCACTTGGGATGACAATTTGGCAGCAGCCACTGACACTGAACATAAAAGTATCCTGCGACTTTGCCACGTGTTTTGTACTCCTGTGTATCCGACAGAAATGTGTGCACAATTCACCTAAGGACGTGGGCAGAATTTTCACAGCAACATTATTAAGAACAGCCTCAAATTTCAAACTACCCAAATGTCCATCATGAGTAGATAAATAAAATCTAGTATATTTACACAAAAGAATACTTTGAAATCATGAGATTAGTGGAGAATAACTTCATGCAGTGTCGTATATCAAGGCGGATGGATTGCCTGAGCTCACAAGTTAGAGACCAGCCTGAACCAGAGCGAGACCTCGTCTCTAAAAATAGCCGGGCATTGTGGTGGGCGCCTGTAGTCCCAGTTACTCAAGAGGCTGAGGAAAGAGAATCTCTTAAGCCCAAGAGTTTGAGGTTGCTGTGAGCTGTGACACCACAGCACTCTACAGAGGGCGACAAAATGAGACTCTGTCTCAAAAAAAAAAAAAAAAAGTGAGGCAGAACCAGCCAAGGGGGGACTAGACATCAATGTGGTGATTAGAACAGTCTCTGCAAGAAGGCATGAGGGAGTTTCTGGGTGCAGACAATGGTTTCTTTTTCTATTTGAGTGCTAGTTGTATTTATGAAAGTGTGCCTATGGCTTGTGCATTTTTCTCAGTGTGTTATACTTCAATAAAAGTATAGTAAATAAAGGTATACCCCCTTTAAGCCCTTCCAAAGAAGGAGGAAAGGCTCTTTAAAGCTTCTCTGCCTGTAAAATGCATGCCATTTATGCTGATGAAGAAAAGAAAAAAGTCAAGCTGTAGAACAGGCCACAGCAACTGCCAATAAAAGGCCTGCGGGTCTGAGATCCCGCACCAAACTCGGCTAACACTTGAAATTCAACACCACACCCCTAGTTACCCTCCAAACCATGTTGTATTCCTTCATAACTAATGAGATGATGACATTCACACTATTTTATCAGTTCCTGGTGTCAGGAGCTGGGAAACGTGACATTGCTGTTGATGTGAACAGACTGGAGCTGTCAGGGATGCTTAGAAGGATTTAGGGTCACAGAATCCTGTCCCACGAGGGTCACCTGTATCAATAAATAACAGTGGGGGATGACCAGGCAGAGCATGGAGGTCTTAGGGCCCTGAAACTGTTCTGTGTGATTTTATAGCAGTGGATACATGCCCTTATATATTTGTCTAAACCCACAGGATGTGCAACACCAGAAGCAAATCCTAATGTGAACTGTGGACTTTCGGTCATATGATGTGGCCATGCTGGTTCATCCGTTGTGACAAATGTACTCGTACCACTCTAGGGGGAGTCCGGGGGGCTGTGCATGAGTGGGAGCAGGGGGTATGTGAGACCTTTCTTCAGTTTCCACAAAGTTTTTCTGTGAACCTACAACTGCTAACAAAGTCTATCATATTAAAAGCAAAAAACATTTGGGAAAAGTCATCTTTAAAAGACTTGGTGTTACATATACTGGTATTTTGCTCTGTTTTGTTTTATAACATTTGATTAGGGCATTTTAATAGGAGCAGGAAAATAAAGTAAAAATGTTGTTAAGGACTTAAAGAATCAGTCTCGCTTCAGCAAACTGAAATAGGAAGGCTTCATTTTGCATAATAAAATCTCATTTGTATTCTTTAAAAAAATTGAAAGATACATAAA
Source organism: Loris lydekkerianus (assembly GCA_963574355.1). NCBI lineage: Eukaryota > Metazoa > Chordata > Mammalia > Primates > Lorisidae > Loris > Loris lydekkerianus. Next base: position 27,155 of record CAUYPK010121097.1, read on the forward strand.
GTCAGTGGTTCTCAATCTTCCTAATTGCCGCGTTGTTATCAATGGAAAAAAGGGGTCGCGACCCACAGGCTGAGAACCAGTGCATAAAGTCATAGGTGAGCTGCTGTGTCAGTGCAGATCTTAGCTGGAGCCTTCCCTCATTAACTGCCCTCCTGAGAGTTGGAAAAGCAAAGTAGAGGGGTGCTGTGATTTGTGCTTGTAAACCCAGTTATTCAAGAAGCTGAGGAGGGAGGACAGCTTGAGTTTTGAGTTTTAAGGAGGAGTTTTGAGGCTGCAGTGAGCTCTGATCATTCCACTGCACTCCAGCTTGGGTGACAGAGCAGTCTGTAGAGTTAGACAGACCCAGATTCAGATCACAGCTCTATCCCTTGCTGATTGAGTGACCTTGGGTAATTTTCAGATCTTTCTAAGCCTTGATTTCATCATCTGTTAAATGGGTGTAATACCTACCTCACAGTGTTGTGGGGGGAATCAGATCGGACAAGGTTTGTGGGGTGTTTAGCGTAGTGTCTGGAAACATTTGAGGATTTTCTGATAAGAATTTCTGTTGGCATATTTATTCACTGAACGTTTCTAGAGCACTATCCCATGTCGGAGGGTTTAAGAGTGATGAAGGTACAGGTGTGGCCAGTTCTTTAAGGGAAATTATAGTCTGGTGGAAAAGAGAGAGAGAGAGTTGGCCTGCCTTGATTGGTACACGACACTCCACTAGCAGCTTACCTATGGTTATTTAATTTTCACAACAGTCCTACAGAATAGGCTTTATTCTGTCAGTTTTTACAGATGACAAAATCAGTACAGAAAAGTGCCCAAGGCCCTATTGTTTGCATGGCCAGATTTTAGACCCTGGATTCCCTTGGTTCCAAAACTCATGTCTTCTATTCTGTGATGAACAGACAGCTGAGACAGTCTTCACATAGTCCAAGCTTCTCATGTGGTCCTGAACAAGTTCCCTTCTCTCTCTGCAGCTGAATTTCTCCTCTTGTACAAAGGGAGCAGTAATTCCTCTGAAGACAGGGAGGTAATGTTTAGATTCGCAAATGATTTTAAAAATCCCTTTGCAAGAGTTTAGATCTTTATATAGCTGCTAATAATGCAACGTCGTGTGTATGTATCTAGCTGTCTGTATGTACAAATGCTTTTTGTTGTTGTTCTGGAAAAAGAACTCATATTTTTAAACAGCTTCCCAAAAGAATTTGAACCTTCAAAAACAAATGAATGTACGTGCACCCAATTTGTCAGTGTAGACTGTGAATGGAACAATCCCTCCGCCTCCCTGGTCAGCCCTTCACTACCCTTCCCCTCACACTTGTTGTGTTTTGTCTTTTTAATTGCCATATCTCTTTACTGAGAAATCATTTATTCATTGTGAGTATACAGTTTAATCATTTTTGCAATATTTAAACAACTGTGCCACCGTAACCACATGCAGGGTTAGAACTTTTCTGTTGCCCCAAATTGAATCCTTTGTGATCAGTCTTCCTCCTGTCCTACCCACGTCCTTCTTCCCAGCGACCACTGATCAACTGTGTGTCTCTTTAGTTTTATCTTTTCTAGAAATTTTATAGAAGTGAAATCATATGCTCTGGAGTCTTTTGTGTCTAACTTCTATCACTTAATAAAATTTTGTGGAGGTTTATCTGTCTCGTTTTCTGCATCAGTAGTTCGTTCCTTCCTGTTGCTTAGTAGAGTTTTATAGTATTAGAATGTTTCACATCTCATTTATTCATCAGTTGACAGCCGTTTGGATCATTTCCAGTTTCAGGTTTTTAGAAGTACCACTGCTGTACACCTTCACACGTAAGTGTTTTTGTGGACACGTGTTATCGTTTCTTCTAGTTCGATACTTTAGGAACAGAAGTTCTGGGTTGCACAGTGCCATAAATTTATATTCCACTTTCTGGAAAATTGCCAAAGAGGTTTCCTAAGGGGCTGTCCCATTTTAAGTTCCTGCCAGCAGCGTTAGAGGGTTCTGCTTTCTCTCCTCTTCCCCAGCACTTGGCCTAATCAGTCTTTTAATTATAGCATTGTAGTGGGTGTGTAGTGGTATTTCATTGCAGTTTTAAGTTGATTTCCCTAAAGACTAATGAACTTGGAAGTATTTGCATGTGCTTATCAGGCATTCATATATCTTCTTTGGTGAAGTATCTATTTAAATCTTTTGCCCATGTTTGAAACTGGTTGTTTGGCTTCTTGTTAATGAGTTGTGAGAGTTCTTTAGATAATCTGGATACAAATCCTTTTGCAGATATATGATCTGCAGAAATTTCCTTCCAGTCCATGGTGGGTCTTCCCATTTTCTTAATGATGCTCTTTTTTTGAAGAAAAAGGGATTTTAATTTTGATAATGTCTCATTTATCAGTTTTCCTTTTATGAATCATGCTTAGATATTGGTGCAATATCTAAGAAATCTTCAACTAAACCAAGATCATGAGATTTTCTCCTTTCTTGTTCTCGTCTAGAAGTTTTATAGATTTACCTTTTAAATTTAGGTCTATAATCCACTTTGACTTAAATTTTGTATATGGTGTGAGGGAGGGGTTTAATCAGATATGTATATTCGGTTGTCCCAGCATCATTTGTTAGAAAGATTATCCCTTCCCCATCAAAATTGCCTTGGCACTTTATTGAAAATCAATTGACCATAAATGTGAGGGTTTATTTTTCGACTCTCTTTTGTTTCCTTGTTCTGTATATTTATCCCAAAACCAATATCATGCCATCTTGAGTAATAAGGCTTTCTAGTAAGTTTTGGAATCAGATAGTTTAAGTCCTTTGAATTTATCTTATTCTTCTTTTGCAAAAATGTTTTACTCTTCTATGTCCTTTGCATTGCCATGTAAATTTTAGGATCAACTTGTCAACTTATACAAAAAAATTCTGCTGAGATTGTGGTAGGGTTTGCACTGAATCTATAGATCAATTTTTAAAGAATGGTGAAGTCCTTTAAAGATGCATGCACTTTCAGATAACATTTATATAGCCCTGTTAAATTGCAAAGACTGCTTTAAAGTTTTTGCACTTAGTTGCTTGGAAGGATAAAAGAAAGCAGTGGCTATCCATGAAAAACCAATATGCATTTACCCTGAGAGGTTGCACCTTTTTTATTCTTTATTCTCATTAAAAGAAGGGAGTTGCTGCACAGTCTTCTGTAGTTTATGTATGTGTCAAAGGGAACCAAAGCATGAGAGAGTAATGGTTTATTTCTCCCTAAACTAGCCGTGCATCCTTACTTAGAAAGATGAGCTGCTGACAAAGCCGAATGTTTGGACTGGCCTGTGGGCTCAGAGGGGTTGCGGCTGGTAAGGCGGTAGTGCTATAAGATGTTCTCATCTGTGCAGGTTGGCTTTGCACAGACTTGTGAAGAGCCTTCTGGGCTTTGTGAAAGCTGCCTGGGCAGACTGATTTACTCACCTTTGTCCAGGAAACAAACTTTGGGCCAAGGCACACCCTCATTATCATGCCCAGTCATGATGATACATCAGGAAAAAAGCCTCTTGGAACAGGTGAGTGCTCACCTCACAGATCAAGCCAGTCCACTTGCAGTGGAAACCACTCCCATTTCAGGGTTAAAAAGAGCGACGCAAAAAGGCTGAGTGAGGTCCTTTCCACAGGAGCATAGCCAGAAAGTGGCATGATTCTGTCTCTCCCTTCCTACCCATGCACCTGCCATGTAGGCAACACATCCTTGTTTCTCCCTTTGGCCTCCTCATCTTCTCATCTGACATCAGGTTTGGGGTGTTGGTACCACCCAGACTGGTTTTTTCGCAGTCCTTGGTGATCTGCATAGACTCAGTTGGTGCTGATAAAGATGCTGATTTCTGGGCCCTACCTTAGGGCTATTAAACCCATTTTGAAAAGGTTCCTTGGGTGTTTTAATGCACACCCAAGCTAAAAAACTCTTGATCTCAGGTAGCACCCTAAGCTTCAAGGGTTTGCATGTCCTTAGTCTGAAATCACCATCACTCACACCTGGGGAATCTTAGGGACTAGAAAGCAAATTGTTTATTCCTTTGGGGATTTTAAACACTATCTCTGAAAATGTGCACTATCTCCAAAAAAAATGACAAACTTGGACCTTGATAGTCCAACTACTCCTGTGGCAATGACTTCATTCAACGATCTTTTCACGCTACACCATTGATATTTCTCAAGGGTTTATGTAAGAAACAGTTATGCTTCCCACCATCAGTGAAGTTATTGTAGAAGATGTTTTTCTATTCCTTAAGAAAGGGTTCTTATATGAGAATTCCTTTGTTGCTTTTAGAAGATCATTTGATAGGGTAGTTAAACATGTCAGACTAGCTGGGTTCAAAGCATAGCTCTGCCTTCCTGAAGCACTGGGAGGTTTGAGTGAAATAATTTTGTTTCCTTGCTTATAGAACAAGACTATAAAATGGCATCTATCTCCAAGGGCTTTTGTGTGACAATTCAGTTAAAGTGCTTGGGATAAAACTTAACACAGAATAAGATCTTATGGAGCTTCAGCCTACAGTGACTATTATGAATTTAGAATCAGGGAATCTTGCCCCTCTAGTGACAACTGTATGTGGCTGTGTTTTCAAACAGTGAGACCTTTGTCCCATTCCCCTTTGGCCTCATCTACTAAGAAGTTAACAGCAAAACAAACATGTTTGCCTGAGTTTAGAGTCTTGATTTTTTAGGAAGTTTGGGATCAATTGTTTTCAAGCCATGGCCTTCTCTGGTAAGCACCTGTGAGTCATTTCTAGAAATAAACAGGGTAGAAGTGACAAATGAATGAAGGCTGACCGCCAGGGCCAAGAGAATTGGAGTAAAGAGAAACCAGTACTCCGGCAGCCGAGTGGACATCTGTCAAAGGATGGATTCTGTGATTATAGTTCTCTTTTTGTACTCCCAGAAGCCTATTGTAATAGTCTCAGGCTTAGTTAGGGCATCAGAATTCCCCTAGGCTGTAAAGTCTTCTCTGCCACCAAGAATGTCCTTTCTCTTCCCAGATTGCTTTTCTGCTAGCAGTGCTATGTGAGTTTGTAAAGGTATAAATTTCATATGAATTTTACACAGAAACAAAATTTTACAACTAAATGGGTTTTAAACGGTCTATCGAGCCCTTCACATTTTTCAGGTGAGTGTTGTGGACTTGAAGAGGGTCAGCAGTGACATAAGTGAGGCCCATGGGTAACAAACTGAGGTCTCAATCCTCTGATTCCAAATCCTGTGGCACATTCCCTGTGCCTTATCCACAAGGAATTTAGAGCTCCTTTCTACTCTTCCAGACATCAGATTTCATAAGAAAATTGGTGACTTTACTAAATGTTGCCTCTAAGTAGATGTTATTTCCCCAGAATTCTGACTTGTATGCTTAAGCTTATCTTTCAATTTAGAGAGTAACAAAATAGCAGTAATAACCACAGAGATCTGATTTAATCTGTATACTAAAGGTAAGCAATTTTTAGCACTTTGCACGTATAGGCATAAAACTCAGCTAAATAAGCGAATTGTTGATTGTTCATGGAGTTAAATGCTAGCCAGAAGGCATCTGTTAACATGTACATTTTGACTATGTAAAAAACGTGGAAATAAAGTTGTAATCTTTTACAGGGTGCAAAGATAGATGGAGAATAGTGATGGTAGAGCTCTCATGAGCTCCAGCAGCACATCCCTCTGGGGCCCAGGCATAGGTAGAGTAGCAAGTTGTGTGTGCCTGGGGCCAGGAACTGGGTAAATGCACCCTCACACAATCACCTGTCAGGACAAAACCCCTACAGGGCTGTAAAAGTTTTTAACCGGTAGCCTCCTGGCTGCAGTAAGTAGCATGCTTACTATCTGTTCCTTATATGGGTATTATTTAGTCTTCCATTTTGCTCATGGTCTGAAATACTTCTTCTAAAAATGACTCCAATTTAAATGATTTTGATTCAACTACATCTAATTTTTAGTGAGTTTGCATAGGACTTCCGGTCTGTGTTCAGCTCTGATTCTTTTCCTGGCCCCGTGCACACGGCTCCTCTGTGGACCATTGTGGTGTCTGTGTAGGGGCAGCTCACCCATGAAAACAGGGGGCTTCTTTGTCTTTGAGCACCTGACCTTGGGGCACCTCAGGCCTGCACTGCCGCAAAAACAAAATGACTCTCGAATGGCTTGGTAACTGCCTGTGACTCTGGCTCCCTGGATTTCTTGACATATACAGCATCTCGGGATGAAACAGGTGCGTGGATCAAGACTGATGACATTGTTTCTTAGCAGTGTTTCTGCTGATGCTTTGTAGACAAAGCCCTGGCATGTGGGCTCTTGATTTAGCTTCCATCTATCTTGCAGTTGATAGAGTTAAATCTCCTGTGCCTGCCTTTGGGAAAGGGTAAGCAGCCCAGAGTCTTTTGCCAGCATCCCAAATCACACTAATGAACCTTCTTTTTGTGAATGGCCCTGGGACCATTTCTGGGCAGAGTTCTTTTGTCATTATTCCAATCATCATCATCATTCTCTGCAGTGTGTCACACCATTTTCACACTGTCACTTCATTATTCCCCTCCCCATCACGGCATGGTATTAACCGCAGTGAAGTACTGGATGGTTTTTAGCTGTGATACTGGTTAAGGGCACACATTCCAGAGCCAAGCTCACCTAATTCATGTCCTGAACACACCACTTCTACTTCTGTGACTATAAACACTCAACCCCCGGCCCAGGCCTCAGCTTCCTCATTTATAAAGTGGGAGTAACTACAATTCCTGCTGCCTTCATTGATTATTGTGACACCAAAATTCTTCCCGGATCCTCCCTCTCTCCCCAGAGGCAACCACAGCAAACCAATCGGTGTGCATTCTTCCCATCTGCTCTCGAAGTGGGGCACACAAATAAAATCAGTACACATATACATGTGTGTCCTCCCTAACATGAATAGTAGGAGCAGTGCTCGCTGTATTACATTGCTGAAGGTGTCAAGTAATGCTTTTAAAGAACTTAATGTGATAGGCTGGAAATCAGCACCTCATTACTAATGTGGAAGCTGAATATTTGAGAGATCGTCACCTGCACAAGGTCCCACGGTAATGAAACTGGATTTGAATCCAGTGTTGCCACACTTTTGGCTACTACTTTATGTGGCAAAATGTTATAGGCATTATTTTTGGCTTGATTTTGTTTTCTTTTAGTAATATTAGTGTGCTCTTTCCATGTAAGTACATATACGTTTACTTTATTTTTTTTAATGGCTGTATATGATTCAATGTTTTATTTAAATACTTCCTTCTTTGGGTTGTTTTCTGTTTCTTTGTTTTTGCTGTACACAGTCCTGAATATCTTTAATACTTACATTTTGGGGCACATAAGTGAGAAATTCACTAGGATAGGTTTCTAGAAGTGGAATTATGATTTGGGAGTATGTACATAGGAAATTTTAATTGATGTTTCCAAGTTGCCTTCAAAAAAGGATTTTGCTCACCAGCAGCCTATTTGATAGGAATGCCTATTTTTTCACATTAGTCTTTTTTCTAACTTTGGCAATTTGATGAAGAAAGATTTTTTTTTTCTAAATTGTATTTCTAATTACTGGTAGGATTGAATAAATTCTTTGTTTTTTAGATCATCTACATTTTCCATAGAAATTTCCTTTTGCTCATATTGCTACTTAACTTTTTATTATAGACATTCTTTATATATTCAGGATAATAACCCTTTGAAATGCATAGAAAGTATTTTTCTAAAAATCATTTCTCTTTTACCATTGTTTTATGTCTAGAAATTTTTATTATTTGTGCACAAATCAGTCAGTATTTTTTTTTCCTTTTTCTTTTTTTTTTTTTTTTTGAGACAGAGTAGTCTTCCTTTGTCGCCTTGATAGACTACCATATCACAGCTCACAGCAACCTCAAACTCTTGAGCTCAAGAGATCCTCTTACCTCAGCCTCTCAAGTACTGGGACGACAGGTCCTTACCTTAACACCCAGCTATTTTTTAGAGATGGGGTCTCTCTCTTGCTCAGGCTGGTCTCAAACTCATAAGCTCAAGCACTCCCCCTGCCTCAGCTTCCCTGAGTGCTGGGATTACAGGCACGAACCACCATGCCTGGCCTGTTTTTCTTTATTGTTTGTGTCTTGATTTTTCCTTGTTTGGGCAGCCATCCTACTCCAAGTTTTTAAAAACAGTCACCTATATATTCTTCTAGTACTTCCATAATTTTGTTTCTACTTTTAGCTTTGTAAGCTCTCTGGACTTATTTTTGTATAGGCTATGAGTTAGGGTTGTAGATTTATCTTTCTCTGAGTAGAGAACCAATACCTTACCAACTCATTTGAAACATCACCCTTATCATAAACTAAATTCCCTTGTAGGTCTGGCCATGCAGCTGGTCGCTCTCTTCCATTCCACTCATTTAAGTTCTACACTTACACGTTTTAAAGTATTTTAATTACTATAGCCTTAGAATAAGCTTTTTTATAGCAAGAAGCAAACATATTCCCTCAGGATAGTGTTTCCTAGGATGAACACTCAGCCCAGGTGTCGTATCTCCAAGAGATGGGGACTTAGTATTTTTGTGTATTTTTTTCTTCCATGTGAACATAAAGAAGCAGACTATTAAAGTCTGTGAAGGAGACGCCTGTGGGTATTTTGGTTGGGAATACATCACTTTAATAGGTTTTTTTTTTTTCTCTTCTCCCAGAGACAAGGTCTTTCTCTGTCACTCTGAGTAGAGTGCAGCAGCCTCATCATAGCTTACAACAACCTCAAACTCCTAGTCTCAAGTGATCCTCCTGCCTCAGCCTCCCAAGTAGCTGGGACCACAGGCTCATGCTGCCACAGTTGGCTACTCTTTCTGTTTTCTGTAGAAATGACGTCTTGCTCTTGCTCAGGCTAGTCTCAAAATCCTAGCCTTAAGCGATTCTCCTACCTTGGCTTCTCAGAGTGAGGGTACAGGTGTGAGCTGCCACGCCCAGCCCCACTCACATTGGACCCCAGATGTCTTAAAGGCTGAAGTATTTTGTGTTAATATTTCCTATACTTCTCTTACCATGTTCACTTCACTTCCACCCCCCAATTCCTATTAAAAAAATTTTTTTTTTTTTTAAATAAAAATATTGCCTGGACAAGGACATTATCACCACTTCTGGAATTTTCTGGCACATATTATTGAAAAGACTTCATTCCTAGCTTCTCATTTAAATAAATTTGTTTTTTTTCCCACTTGATTATCTTGAGTACCTGACCACCATCCCACACTCAAGTTGTGAAGCGGCTCTTGTAGTTTCTACAGAAAGATGTAAGGAGTGAATCACCACCTGCCATCTGATTTCCTGTGACAAGTTCATGCAGGTCCAGGTGCAGGATGCAGTCACTTCTCTTTCTCAGCACTGCCTTGCACATGGTTAGTGCAAAAGAGATGTTTTCACAATTGATTGATGAAAATGACTTAATCACAGAGTTCAACAGATCATTTTATGTTGGTGACGATTTTTTTGCTAGGCTGAGAGTGATTTTTGTTCTTGTCAGGCATGCCTTGGGACCATGACCCTGATGTGACTGGGCACCTGTCCAGAGAATTGTCCCTGTGTCCAGTGACACTTTGCTTTGGGAAAGTCAACACCTGCTGTGATGACATCTGTCACATTAGGAATGTGAAATGCCCATGAATTATGCAGAGCCCCTCAGGAAAATGCCTTCCTCAGAAAACTGTCCATGTAAGACATTGGAACAAGATTGTTATAAGCAGCATAAAGAGAATTTGGGATGCCTCTGAGATAAAAGCAATGGATAATGTATTTTACTATGGTTTTACTGTGGTTTTTCTCACCTTGGTGCAAATTTATTATTTTCAGATTGTTTCGCTAAGAAAGCAAGAACCTGCTAAATATAAGGATCATTACTTTTATTGGGTTCATGTAAACCAACATTAGCCTCCAACATAAATCTGAACATTAATGTTTTGGAGGTGAGGTTTCTGAGAGATGGAGGGGACTCATCTCAGGCAGATGGTGTGTAACTGGCAGCTGTCCAGTAAAGCCCAGGTCAAGAGAAACATGGAAGCCAGAAGCCCTGAGAGGTAGCCTCACCCTGGCGGGAAGCACCAGCTGGTCTTCCAGTCCCTTCCAGTTCCAACGAGGTTGGATTTAGCTTCTAGCACTGGGAAGTTAGGTCACCTGGACAATTACATTTCCTTTTACAGCATCTTCTCTTTTCTTCTAAATCCCCAAGCCCAGAAGAGTGTCTGAGAGCTCTGGCGAGGAGCAGACCAAACGTCCCCTGTCTTTTCTCTTGCAGGCAGGTGACAAACATTACCACCCCAGCTGTGCACGATGCAGCAGATGCAACCAGATGTTCACGGAAGGAGAGGAAATGTATCTTCAAGGTAAGGTGTGCTTGAGAACACTAGTCTTCCCTACTCGGGAAAGGAAAATCTTGCTGTTAGAATGTTTTTAGAGAAGGAGGCATTTTATTCACTGTGAGGCTACCCAAATCCAACACGAATGTGCCAAAGTTACCTCATCAGTTACTGTTAATCAGCCGAGCAATTGACGTGCTGGCAGGGAGGGGGGGCGGCCCCCCCCCCCCCCCCCCCCCCCACCCCCCCCCTCGGTCCGGGGGATACCCAACCCACACAGAAACACTTATTTGTTATATGTGCACTCCGCCCATCATCTCTCGACTTCACAAAAAAAC